>PVJN01000346.1:0-215653 GCA_004026805.1 Lasiurus borealis | reverse complement strand
CACGGGTGGAAATTACAGCATTCTTCTTATATTACCATAAAATGAAATGCTGAATACACAGCTACCGGGAGAGCTCCTCCACCAGCTTGTTAACAGAGAAGAATGGAAGGGTACTTGGGAAGTTAACCAGCTGCAATCTTGTAGATTCATTTCCAGTCCATCTGGGTTGATCTAGGAAAGGCATGGTGAGCCAAGGTAGACTGGATTTGTGATTTCATATCTTCACGTATGGTTACATAGACCTCCCAGATCATGAGGCATAATTGGTATTCCTGTGTGCACAGACCTAAGATAGGATTACCATTTTGCCATCTTTCTATCAAAGAAAAACTCACTGAAACAAAAGGAATTGTTAAATGTACATTGGTTTGGAAAAGCTTATAATGGTTGAAATCATGACTGTGTGAAAATGGGTTATAATTGAGTATGGATTGTTCCAATTCAGGCAAAGGCATCATATTAAAGTTGCCGGCATCACGTTCGGCACAGTGAGAAGTTCTGCAGTCTGCTCTTACACAAGGGGCTGCACCAGGGGGATGAGGGCACTGGTGGGGGAGGGGGAGGGATGCAGGCTGACCGGTAGACTTCCAGTGCAGAGCAGCGCAGAGAGTTTTAGTGGCTCCTATATTTTAGAGGAAATTCTAGGTTTTAAAAATTAAAAGTCAGAACTGTTGTAGTTCTATAAAATTCTCTTTGGAAAATATCCTTCAAAGTAAGAAAAACAAATTTCTCTTTTAAAATGTTTCAGTTGCATTAAGTTAGAATTCTACTCATTTAATCTCATTCCCCTGAGGAAACCATGGTATTTTGGTACACAGTAGCTGTGTGACAATATATTGTTCTAAGTTTTCTAATTTTCTAAGACCTTATTTAGAAGAGATTAAGCTAATTGAATTAAGAGAGAAGAACTATAGGTATGTTGAAGTACTGTCAGTACTGAATCTTAGTGTCAAAAGTATTTGTGCCCTTTTCGTTTGTGTCTCTGTGCATATATTGATTTTGATAGTCACACATTGGTTTACACATGTCAGTAGTCATTTAGTCTGCCCTGTCCATTACAAGCCACATGTAAAATGAGCACATGAAGTGTGACGAGTTCAAGTTGAAATGTGCTATAAGTATAAAATATACACTGGATTTCAAAGACCTTGTGCAAAAACAAGAATCTGAAATGGCTCAATAATGTTTATAATGATCACATGTTAAAATGACAATATAAATGTAAAATATAGTGTTACATTTAAATTCACTCGTTTCTTTTTTTCTCTTTTTAATGTGGTTGCTAGGAAATTTTAAATATGAAGTTTGCGTTCTGACCTGCATTGTCTTTCTGTTGGGCAGTGCTTGCCTAGACCGTCTATCTGTCTGCATTCTTAATGCCTTAGTAATAGCATCGTCACCTCAGACAGAAAACCCTATTGAATAACTTTTAACCGGAACCTCTGATTTTATTTTCTTACATTTCAAATGCTGTTTTTCAACATCCTCTTTTGATTTCTTTTTTTTTTTAAAGTCCCAATATAGTGGGACTTTAAACTGCCTCTTCCTTTGATATTAGTAAGTCTCTCAGGAATTTAAATAGGCCTCCGTGAAAGCAATACTTGAGCCTCACTCATGTGTTCAAGTTAGATCATTATTCCTAATAATGGCTTTAAGTGCTTAGATAGATCAGCACTTTGGTCTTGAATTGCTTGTCATTTCTTATAAAGATGTTTCAAGAAATTGCTCTGTGCAGCCCCCCCCCCCTCTTTCATTGTTTTCTAGCAAAAAGTAACCATTCTTTGTTAGTTTGTTGGAAGTCAGAAAAGAAAAGTCTTTTGTATTAGTCAAAACAAAATGTATTTCCAGGTACTGAGGATAAAGCACAAAATTAGTCATGAGTGATGGTCCTGCGGAAGTTAATTTTTGAAATAAGCCATGAATGCACTAACAATCTGCCAGTAGCTTCGGCCTCTTATTTTATTTTCCCATCATGTTGGGTCCAGGTTGTCATCAGCCTACAGCCAGGAAACCTATGTGATTCCTTGAGAGAGAGAGAAGTTGCACTGTTAGACTTAATGGTATGGTAGCCATGGAAGCATCCGTTATCTTCATCAAGGCAATTCAGATTTGATTATTTTAGAACTGTGTGCTGAATACCAAACCAGTGGCGTAGGAGCTGGAGCTAAATCAAGGGATTGTCGTTTTTGTTAAATGATTAGGGCTGACTTGGAGAAGCTAGGAAAGGGTTGAGCTGTGCAAATATTCTCTTTTCACCAGAAAAAGAAGAAAGTCCAACATGGCCATTAAGATGCAGCTTGTTAGCTTGATGAATTTCAAACTGTTTAACCTTAGCAATTACAAACCCCCACCTACATGCAAGTATCAGCGCCTCAGGATTTTGTCTCTAAGGATTGATACCAGAACATATTGGTAATTTTTTATTAAGATAAAATGCAATCTTTCTATGCCTAGATAATCTCTTAAAGGACAAGGCATGTTCTGGTTCAGAATCCTAAGTATTAACTTGAGTTATATGCTCGTGAACATTGGAACACATTTATTAAGTTTTTTAAATTTTAAATAAAAATATGTGATTTAAAATTTTAGAGATGGTATTTAAGTAATGCTTTATTTACATGTTACATTTTTATAAATTAGATGAATTTGTAATAAAAGTTAAACTTTTTTAATTTTGTGCCTATGAGGAACTAGATAGATTTAAATAATAGATACATTAAATTAATAACAAAATATTTAGTCACACCCTATCTATGATTCAGGGACATTACTATAGTGATTATAAATAATTTTAAATACCAGGAAGGACAATGTATTGCTTCTTTTATATAAATATATGCTTTTTGATCAATTTGCTTTTGTATTGTGATGGTACTCTGCTAATATTTCGACTACATGGGTACTTATTAAACTCGTATATAAGAATAGATGACATAGAAATTGCTAACTTCAAAAGAATTGCTGAATTCTTGAAATAGTTTATTCATTTTAGAAGAAAGACTCGGTGTGCCATCTAGTGGGCAAATTTAGTATTCTGGGTATCAAAAACTAAGATCTTTCTCCATAATGCAGTTTTCTTGACACTTTGTATCTCTTGGTCCATTAGCATAGATTGTGTTCCTGTTAAATTTCATATAATTTTTCAGGTTTGTTATAATTTTATCTTACTGTGTTTTGGAAAGTCTTATTGAAAGTGATCAATATCATAAAAAATAAATCCGATAGGAATAAATTTATGTGAACTATCAGACAAGTAAAGAAAAATATATCAGCCTTGGTTGGTGTGGCTTAGTTGATTGGAGTGTTGTCCCATACGCCAAAAGGTTGTGGGTTCAATCCCTGGTCAGGGTGCATGGAAGAAGCAGCCGATCAATATTTCTCTCCCCTCCTCTCTCCCCCTTTCCTCTTTCTAAAAAAAAAAAAATCAATTAAAAAATCTTTTTTAAAAATTATATTAAAACAATTTCAGTCTTTAGTCAGGACTAAGATCAGTTAAGGCAAAAGTTCAATAATAAAAGCAAAACCAAGTACACTAATTATTAAACTTCATTATTTTACATATTTTTTTCTAGAAAGAAGATAAAACAATGATTTTTATCCTTTTATATGTTACTGTATAATTTAAACAGCTCTGTACATTTTAACTTATTCTTTTTTTTCTACAGAGAAATTCCCGACCATTGACTTTTCAGTTCCATCCAAATTTAGATTATTACAAAGCACGGGGAGCAGACCTTCTGAATAAAAGCAGGTAAGCCCTCTTTCTCTGATTAGTCTTAAGTCACAAAGATATTCTCAGAGATCATCAGGAAATATGTCACACTTGCTGAAAATAATTTTCCAGTTTGCGGCATCTCAATGGTTAATGCATGTAATGAATCTTGTTAAATAATGATCCAAGTTTTTTTAACCCGAGTTTTTTTAAAAGCCTAAGAAAATAATAAGCATTGATGTCAGTGATGAGATGAAAAATTAAATATGAGAGTGCTTGTTTCAGTTTGAAGTTAGCCAACTTCATTTTTCTAACACTAATAAACCTAAATAAAGTGTGCCTCCTTGTGTAATCTTTTTCTAGATCCTTGCTGTTGATTGAAAAGAGGCAGTTCTATAATATATTTTTAAATTATTTCAGTAACAAAATTAAAATTGATTTTCCCAACTGTCTTTGGAACTACACAATAAGCTTATAAATGCATCTTGTGTGTGCATTCGTGATTACATACATAGAAATTTTAAGGGTCACTGTAGGAATTAAAAAACATTAAAATCCTACTTTTAAAAGAAATTAACATTGGCATAAAGGGTTGATGAACAGTTTTGTTCTTTCATAATATTGTACTTAGATGTCTCAAGGGTTAACTTGTCAAACCAGAACCATCTCAAATTAGAATATAATTTCAAAGTTTACTCTGGGAGACTGAAGTGTTAGTAATGATAAATGCTGCCAAGTTGTCCCCATTTTCTTCCTTGAGCACTTTGCCTGTGTGCTAGCATTTCTTCAGTAGGCCTCCAACAGCGTAAATATACACCATGTAGGACACACACACAGCGTGTTCTCCTCTTACTTGGAGAGTTGAAAAGAAGACATAATTCCTGCCACATATAAACTCATGAGGTGATGACAAGAAGTTTACAAGGAAGTGGCTAAATTTAACATTGTATTTTGAACTCCGTGTTAGTATATTACTTTTAAATTACCCATCCTTGATTTTGACATACAATGTAATTATGAGACCAGTTTTATAGCCCATGAGGCTTCTCTGAAGTCTTTTTCTGAATGTTCATTTCATCTGATTCTTATTTCACCAATAAAAGGCTATTCCCTGTAGTTGTTTTGTTCCTTTTATTTAACAACTGTTTAATGAGTTCCACACACTCATTATGGTGGGCATTAGAGATATGCAGTGAGCAAACCTAACAAAAACTTCTGTCCTCAAGTATCTTACAGTCAAGTCACTTGTATTTCCTTTTATTTTGGTATGTCAAGTATTTAGTTTTGTTATGTTTAAAAGAACAATATACCCCCGCTGGTGTCGCTCAGTGGTTGACATCAACCTATGAACCGGGAGGTCACAGTTGGATTTCCAGTTAGAGCACATGCCCAGGTTGTGGGCTCGGTCCCCAAATTCCCTACTGAAATTTAAGCCCCTATCTTACCACTCAATGGCATCTAGGGCACTCCCTAACATTGGGGAGGTACTTAACATATTTGTTGTATGTATACATGTATTCTTGTTTTACATTTTTCAACATGTACTTTTCTTTTCGAAAAGGAAATGGAATACACCCTTTCTTTCTCCCCTTCATATTTTATCTTTCTTTTATTGGCTTGTTGTCCCTGCATTTTTCTTCTGAAGAATGTTGGTTTTGTTTTATGTATTTCCTTATGAGCACATTGAGATTCTTATACAAAGCATATTATGAGAATTGGAAGGAAGGTTTTTCATGATCTCTGTTATAATTCCAAAGCTTAAAATTGAAATGGAACCAAATAAAGCATACTATGTGAAGAAGACATCACAGATTAGTGAGCAAGGGAAGAGTTCATGAGCGGTATTGGTAAACCTGAAAAATCTTTTAAGACGGTATCAACTGGTAACCTTACCACTTACTAAAGTAAATACCAAATGAGTCAACATGCACTCAAAATACAAGTGTCTGTCTGGCCCCTGGTTACTGGAAGGCTTTTTAACCTTAAAAGTAATAGAAGAGAAGAAACCACAAAGGGAATGACTAGTGATTTTTACGTACAATTAGTTTTAAGTAAATATGTGAAAAATAAAATAAACTGAATCCAACACAAACAGAAAATTGGAAAAATATTTGTATTGGAAGTAACTGGAAAACTATAATATCATCTATATCCTAACATATAAAAACCCAGGGTCCATAACATCCACAACAACCAGAGGCTCAACCAACTGACTGCCTAGGCTTTGAGAGGCCGGACCCAGCACTGACTGCCACGGGGGCTGCTGATCAGGTTCAGAGAGAGGCCTGGGGAGAGATGCAGAGTCTGATCTATTGACTCCATGGCAGCTGTTGATCAGCACTTGCCTCTCTCTTTAGCTCTGGGTCTAGCCAGCAGCCGCATCTCTCTTTCTCTTTGGTGTGGCCAGCCAGGGAGGGACTGTGGGAGGTTGGCTCCAGGGCATGTCCAGCCCCTCTAGCCCGTTCCGTTCCGCGGGCCACCTTCTAATTAATTTATTTTCAATGTGCATGAATTTGTGCAAGGCCTCTAGTTGATACTAGTATATAAAGAACTTTGCAGTTCAGTAAAAAACATAAGACCCTCTTCAGGTGGCTGTTCTACCCCATTACATGCTTTATCGAATCCAGCTTATAAAGGCTGAAATACCCTCCAGTCTTCTTTTGGTCTCTGTCATTCCTTAGGAGATCTCACGCCAGGTTCGTGGCTTTAAATACAACTAATGACAGAAAAGGTCTTCATTTACATTTATTTGATCTCTTCCCTTGAATTCTAGACCCAGATCCTCAATTACTCAGTATTTCTTCTTTTATGTCCTATATGCATCTCAAGTTGAGTATTTTTTAAAACTCAAGACTTCATTCTATCTCCACAAACCTGTTTTTCCTGGTGTGTCCCCATCCCAGTCTTAGAATTGTCATCGACTCCTCTTTTTCTCTCATATCACACAAGTCCCTCAGCAAATTTTCTTCAAAACATCTCCTGAAACGAATCATTTTTCTCTATGTAAACTGACACCTAGTCACCACATCAGTGCTCATCTCACTCCCATAGTCTCCCTATATTTCTCTCCTCCTTTCCACAAGCAGCCAGATTAGTGTAAGTCAGATCATAACACTCCACTGCTCAAGCCCTCAGTGACTCACCAAAACATTTTTAATGAGACGAACCCTAATGATCCCACCTCCTACCGTCTCTCCAACCCCGTTTGCTACCACCACTCCTCCCTGTTGCTCCCAGCTTGCAGCCACACAGGCCCACTGACTGTTCCTCAGGCAGGCAGACATCTCCCCGCTTTGGGAGCCTTGAGCTTGCTTTTCCCTCTGCTTGGATTCCTCTTCCCGCCCCTGTCTCCCAGCACTACCACCACCCTGTCTCCTTCAAGAATCCACATGGCACATGCACTCAGTCTCTGTTCAAATGTCATCTCTCCACAAAGCCTCCCTTTGATTACTCTAAGACAATGGCCCCCTCCCCTTTCCTCTGTCCCTTTGCTTTCTTACTATTCTTGTTTTTAGATTTTTATAGCACAAAATGATATTTTTAGCTTTTAAAAAAATGTATTTTAGGGTTTTAAAAAAGAGTGTTTTTTTAATCATTTGTTGCTTACACTAAAATGTAAAGTTTTAAGTGTTTGTCTTATTAACTGTATAACACCTAAAATAGTTTGTAGAATATAGTAGACACTCAAAGAAAATAGAATTACAAACAGCAAATAAATATGTAAAAAACTGTCCAAACTCATAATTCATCAAAGAAATGCAAATTAAAATACCAGTAAAGTACTATACCTTTCAAATTAGCAAATTAAAAATAGTTAAGCCAGAGATGATTAAGTCCTAGAGACCTACTGTGCAGAAATATTTAATAATACCATATTATATACCTAAAAATTCCCTGACAGGGTGGATATTATTTTAAAAGTGTTATCACACACACAAAAAAATTTTTTTTTTAAATGAAATAAAGAGGGTGGAAAGAATCTCTGGATGTAACTGATATGTTTGTGGTATAGATTGTGGTGATGATTTTGCAGATGTCAAGCTTACCTCAATAAAGTAGAGTGAGTGAATGAATAAATGAATGAATGAATCAGCAAGCTAACATTGATGAAGGTGCAGACATACCCTTAGTGTCACCACTTGAGAGAGTGTAAATTGAGACCTACTTGATAATCTTGCCCCAAAAATCTTTCATTCTATATATAGCCTTTATTCCCTACAAGTTTATCAGAGGCCCTTTAGCCATAATTAACCTTGCAACTACTTTCTTAGTTGTTGGGAATTTCTTAAAAAGTATTGGGAGGGTTGTCATTGAGTTGCAAGATGGGGAGTGGGGATGGTCTAGATGAGAAATATATACTAATGGGGTACCTCCCACAGTGATCTGTAAATAGAAGGTAGACAAGAGAGAGACAGGAAGACACCTGGAAAGTAGGGAACTCCACCTATGGTGATGGACTCCTATTGCTGTTGTTTATCCAAATAAGGGAGGAGGAGGCAAAGATGACATGTGACTTCATGGATAAGAATATCCCTAGAAATCAAGAAGCTTGATTTCTCTGCTTTACCACAGACGGCTGTAATTAAGTCTTTAAAAGCAAGTGCCTAGGTATTTTAGTGGTAGCTTCTCCATTACATGTGTGGGTAATATTCACTGTGCTCTGATTTTACTTACTTGCAAATTTCTTTTTAAAAATTGGAATTGGCATTTCCATATTCATTCAACTTTAGAGCTCAGAATCACAATTTAATACTCAAGTCTTGTTCCAGTTTTGTCCTTAAATAACCAGAAAGTGCTGCTATAAAAAAGTAAATGCATTTAATTTGTGACCAGTCTTTCAGAAAGACTCACGTAATTTATTTGGGAGTCTGTGACTACTAAAATGCCCAATTAAATCGTTATAGAACAGAATTTGACAACTTTTAAATACTGCAATCTCACATTAAGATTAGAATCACATACCTTCTTTATTCCAGAACATTCATTGATTTTTTTTTGTTTTGAAAATGACAAAACACAATTTGTCAAAATACGTAATTCTTTCTGCTCGGCAGAGGTGATGAAGGAATGGCACCTGAACTATTGGCAGTGCTTCAAGAGAACGCGCCACTTTATCCAGCGGTGCCTTTTAACCAGCTTCACGACAGTTGGTGTTTTGACTTGCTACAGCAATTTCATTTCACCAAAATTAAGTGTTTCTTTTTAGAAATATCTGATAGAGATAGAAGAACTCATGTTTAGATCCTGATCTCTCCATTCAGATCAGCCATAGCATTCTCGGGACTAACATTCCCAGCTTTCCTCTGTTCCATGTCAGAGCTTAGTTTAGACAACTTTTAATTCATACCAACGATGAAGCTTCTGGCAAGTAGGCCCCGGGCAGAAGGCCCCTTGTTGGACCTCTGCATGGGATCGTAGAGGAAGCAAGGCCCCAGGAAAGGAAGATTCTAACAAGGAGGGTTCCCGGGGCTTTGAGATTATCTCACGTTCCCCAGCTGGGCTCCACATGACTCCGGACTGGTGGCATCCTGCCCTGAACTCCCGCTGGCTACTAGTGCTTCTCCATCTGCTCAGAGTTTTCCTCTCAGCGCCTGGCCTAAGGAAGAACGTCTGGAGAAAGTACAGGATCCCAGAAACACACGGACTCTTCCAACAACTGTAATCTCATATTAGAATATGAGTTCTGCGAGAGCAGGAACCACATTGCTTCCTTGGTATTTCCTCAGTTCCTAGCACACAGAACAAATTCACTCATCGTGAAATGAATCAACACTTTTTAGCTTCACGTGTAGAATAACTTAGATTAATGTCAGAGTCTGGGCCTAGCACAATACCTGGCATTGTTTATAGTATTCAGTAAATACTTAGCTGAATGACTGTGTAAATATAGTTTTGAAAATCTAAAAGGCATTCTAAAATTTCCTGGATAATTTCCATTTTAATATGGTCAACAAGATTTTTTAAATTAAGTTCTATTATAGTTACTTATATAATGACTGCCTTTTTTTCAGGAGTATTGTATTACTAAAATATGGTAAAGAAGTAATCCTATCGAATAAAAGAGTAATATGCAAATTAACCATTACTCTGCTACACCCAAAGCCATGCCTACCAACCATGCCTGCCAGCCAATCAGGAGTGAGTATGCAAATTAACCCCAACAAAGATGGCTGTGGCCACAGAGTGAGCAGGAAGAAGACTTGGATTTCCCCCGTGATGGAGGAGGCCAAGCTTTCCACATACCCTAGTGGGCCAAGGCCTCCACTCAAGACTACAAAGTTTCAATTATAGAAGATAAATCCCAACAAAAATGGCAGCAGCCCCTGAGCAAGCAGGCTCCACTCCAGGCTACAAAGTTTCAATTATAGAAGATAAATAAATCCTAACAGAAATGATTGCCCGCCTCAGAGCAAGCAAGAGGCTTGGCTCTGCTCAAGGCTACAAAGTTTCAATTGTAGAATATAAATAAATCCCAGACACCAAGGCCTCTGCTTCAGTTGCCAGGGTGCGTGACCGGCCTACAAACCACCACGGGCCCCTCACCCAGGCCACCCTATGCCCCCAGGGAACACCCATCTTGATTCTGGACACACTTCAGGGAAAACCAGCTGACCCCCAGCCATGCACCAGGCCTCTATCCTATCTAATAAAAAAGTAATATGCAGATTGACCATCACTCCAACACACAAGATGACTGCCCCCATGTGGTCAAAGATTCTGCCCCCATGTGGACACAAGATGGCCACCACAAGATGGTCAGCATGAGAGGAGGGGGGCAGTTGGGAGGGACCAGGCCCTGAAAAGGAGGGCAGTTGGGGCTGTCAAGCCTGCAGGGGAGAGAAGTTAGAGGTGAAGAGGGCTGGCAGAGGAGGGAAGTTGGGGGTGACCACCTGCAGGGGAAGGGCAGTTGGGGGTGGGAGCCAGATCTATAGGGGAGAACATTTGGGAGGACCTGCAGGGCAGGGAAGTTAGGGGTTACCAGGCCTGCAGGGGAGAGCAGTTAGGGGTGACCAGGCCTGCAGTGGAGGACATTTAAGGCCAAACAGGCTGGCAGGGGAGCAGTTAGGCATCAATCAGGCTGGCAGGCAGAAGCGGTTAGGGGCAATCAGGAAGGAAGGCAGGTGAGCAGTTGGGAGCCAGCAGTCCTGGATTGTGAGAGGGATGTCTGACTGCCCGTTTAGGGCCAACATCCCTAGAGGGGTCCCAGATTGGAGAGGGTGCAGGCTAGGTTGAGGGACTCCCCTCTCCCCCACCCCGTGCACAAATTTCGTGCACTGGGCCTGTGGTATGCTAATAATATTCTCAAAGTCATGAAGCCAGGAAGTTCATGGTTATCAGTATTAGTAGTAGTTAGTGATATTAATATTAATTATTAGTAGTTAATTAGCTAACCAGAATTTCAAAGAGCACTGCTTTTTTATATAAATGTAATTTTGTAATATTTGTAGCAAATAATTAAGAGTTTGTACTATAGACATATCTATGGCTGAAGTGCTCTTACTGTTTTATTATAGAGAGTTGGTATAATTTCTACATAGTACACATATCCTAGATGTTCAGTCTGATTAGTTTTGACAGTTGTGTATACCCATGGAACCACAATCAAAACAATGTATCTGGAGTGAATGTTTCTTTCAGCCAAGAGTTCTTTTTTATTCCTTTACAGTAGATTCCAATCCGCCGTCCCGAGGCAACCACTTTCTGATTTCTATTACCATGTATCAGTTTTGCCTTTTCTTGAGCTTCATACAATATGCATGCATCCTTTCATGTCTTAGCTTTTTCTTTTTTTTCTTCAGCATAATGTTTTTATAGTTCATCCATATTGGTGTTTATGTCACTAGTCCCTTTCTTTAGGTTGTAGAGTTGCATTTCATTATGTGAATATGCCACAAGTTGTTTATCTAGTCTTTTACTGATAGATACCGGGTTATTTCCAGATTTGGGTTATTATAAAAAGGGCTGCTATGAACATTGTTGTACAGGTTAGCTGTCCTCTCCAGCTAACTATTAAGATATATAGGGTGTCCCCAAAAATGTATATACAGTTTGAATAATCATCAATTCCAGTGGGTTAAATCTGAAAAGAAACATCAATGGAGCTATCAGAAAAAAAATATATTGTATACATTTTTGGGGATACCCTGTATAATGATTCTCAAAGTGAAGGAAGAGAGGTGAAGAGATGCCAACAGGTGGACATCTCTGAATTATATCCTCTTCCATTCTGATGTGCTCCCCTAGGTCAGAGAATCCCTAAACCCCTAAACACTCTGCTATGATGAACCACAGTTACTGATGAAAGAGTGTTAAATCTTAGATATGTTGGGTCAGAAAATAAATTAGCTGAAAACTACAATCCAAACAATATATCTGGAGTGATATATACCATCATTAATGCATAATTATCATTTGTTATGTTAGTAACTAGTGTAATAAATTGTTTTCAGACCCAATTAGGTAAGCCTCACAGACTAGCTTATATCCACCCATTCATCAGGACCAGTCTTTTTATATATATAAATATAAATATATATTATTATTGATTTTTTACAGAGAAGAAGGTAGAGGGATAGAGAGTTAGAAACATTAATGAGAGAGAAACATTGATCAGCTGCCTCCTGCACATTCCCTACTAGGTATGTGCCAGCAACCAAGGTACATGCCCTTGACCGGAATCAAACCTGGGACCCTTTAGTCCACAGGCTGATGCTCTATCCACTGAACCAAACCAGTTAGGGCAGGGCCAGTCTTTTTATCCCTAACAAGCATGACTGCTTTTGCTTCACATCACAGGGACAAAAATTTACTTGGCACATGAAAAATAATCCTAGTCTATTTCACTTGAAAGTCAAACTCCTAAAGAATAAGTAACAGCAAGCTAATTGTCATTATTTAGTTTTAATAAGAACCTATAAAATCTAGAAGTCCTTGAGATACGGTATGAGTGCATTGTCTGAGGTAACAAAAACCTCACAATATGGTAAACAGATTAGAATTAGATATAAATATTTTCATTGAAGCAAATTTGATACACTCAACTTTAAAGTTAAAGAATTAAAGGCAGTTGGAAAATTCATTTTATATAATTTGAAACCTTCAACTTATGGAATTTGTAAGTAGAAATACATCATGAATGTTAGCTCAGATATTAGAATCATCTTGAAAAGTACTATGTTGTAACTCTGACAACTGTTTTAAATTTCCAAGTAAAAGCCTGATGTCTATAAGCATGAAAGAAGTAAATATGATCCAGCATCCATTCAGGATAAGCCAATAATGATAGATTAGAAAAATACAGGAATGCAAAGAGAATATTGTTTTTATCCAAAAGCCAAGGTCATATATTTCTGTTATATGTATGTGTTTACTTTTCCAACTACCTTTGTACTTGGGGAAATCATTTTTAAATGAGTTACATGTATTTATGGTGAAATAACGTATAGGTAGATTAAAGTGAGAAAATGATAGAAAGAAAAGGAGATTTATGATACAAAGGAAATAGGGGGAAAATAGAAAAGAAATGACTCAGAAGAAAGAGAAACACAGAAGAGGAAGGAAGGGCAAAAGGAACAGAATAGAAACTGAGAGTGGAAACAGAAAGGCAGGGCAAACAGACCCCTACATCTGAAGAAGGGTGAGTCAGCTGTCCTCCGAGGCCTAGAGGCTGCAGATTTGATCCTGTCTTCTCACAGTGGAAAGGATGTGATGATAAGAAGCCATTGGACACAGCAGGTTGTTCTTGCCCCCAGCTTTTGCAGCCATTCTTTTTCCAGCATAATTTTCATATCTCCCCTTTTTTTCACTTCATTTTATAAACACACAATCAATCCTGCCAGAAATCAACCTCACCAAGAACTATCTTCCATAGTTGTACAGTTATCTCCTACAATGTAGGTACTTTCATCACATTTATGTTTACTATTAAAGGGTAATATGTAGTTGTTATATGTTGGTACTATATTTGCTTTTGAAGGATAATGTCGTAGGGTACAGAATTCAGGCTGGTGGCTTTTGTGTTTGTTTGTTTTTTGTTTTGTTTTTTTCCTCTCAACACTTAATTCACTCCATTCTCTTCTCGCTGGCATGGTTTACTGAGAGGTTGGATGTGGTTGTTATCTCTTACTTCTCTATTGTCAATGTGTGTTTTTTCCCCCCTCTAACTTCTTTCAGGATTTTTTTCTCTTTATCTATGACTTTCTATAAAAAAGGATATGCCCTGGTCAGTTTGATTCATTGGATAGAGCATCAGCTTGTGGACTGAAGGGTCCCAGTTTCAATTCCAGTCAAGGTCATGTACCCCGGTCATAGGTTCCCAGCCCTGGTTGGGGTGTGTGCAGACGGCCACCAATTGATGGGTTTCTCTCACATTGATGTTTCTCTCCCTCTCCCTCTCCCTTTCACTCTTTTTAAAAATCAATGAAAAAATATCGTTGGCTAAGGATTAAAAAAAAAAAAAAGATATGACTAAGTATAGTGATTTTGGTGTTTATCCTGCCTGGTGTTTTTTGAGCTTCCTGGACCTAAGGTTTGGTGTCTGGCATTCAGCCTTTGGGATCACAAGAAAAAAAAAAGAAGAAGAAAAATATAAATTAGAATATAGAGAGAAAACAATTAAATTAAGAATTTACTCTGACAAAATATAAACAAGTATCTAACAAAATTTTATTATAAAAAGAGTAAAATAAACCAGTTTTAGATACTTAATATCAATCCTAAAAAATAAGTCTATAGGTAGAAAGGAAATAAATTATGGTGGTGTAAAGATTTGGATATCAAGAGAAGAAAGGTTGTGGAGAATTTTTGCAGAAGTGATTATGTGTTTTATTAAAGCTTTAGGAAGGTTCGGAAGTTGAAGACTCTAACTATTAAGGTGTGTTGGAGCCTTAGCTGGTTTGCTAAGTGGCTAGAGAATTGCTCCACAGACTGAAGGGTCTGGATTCAATTCCAGTCAAGGGCACATACCTCAGGCTCGATCCAGAGGGTGTGTATAGGAGGCAACCAATTGATGTCTCTCTCACATAGATGTCTCTCTCTGTGTGTCTCTTCCCTTTCCTTCCACTCTCTAAAAATCATTGGCGGTGGGATGTGGAAGAGGATATCCTTACGTGAGGATTAGCAAAGAAAAGAAAGAAAGAAAAGTAAGCTCTTCACTAAAATATGGGTTAGAAAGCTAGCCTAGGAGATTGGTCGTTAAAGGGTATTGGGAGGCTGCAAGAGTTTCAGAGTTTTTTTTAGAGTTTCTGAAACTGAACCAAAGGGGCCTCTGAACCCAATAGAGAAGCCAGATTGGGCTCTGATACAGGTGTTTTGAAGGATTCGTGGATTTTCAGAAGGAAAAAAAAAAACACCTTTTTGCTACTGATTTAACCTACTAAATGGAGTTATGCCAACAGTAAGTTGTTGGCACAATTTCAAAACAATCTTTCCTAGATGGTACTATCTATAGTAATAAAAGTATAATATGCTAATTAGACCAGAAGACCTTCTAGGCAAAACCGGGTCTGCAAGAGAAGCTTAATTCTGGGTGCCTGCAGGCAGCCAGAGGGAAGCCCAGGTCCTGGGTGCTGGAGGGAAGCTGGTGCCAGCAGCTGGGGGAAGGAAGGCCTACTCCTGCACGAATTTTGAGCATCAGACCTCTAGTCCTATATAATAAAAGGTTAATATGCAAATTGAACAGCAGAACGACGGGTTGCTATGACATCTGCTGACCACTAGGAGCGGATGCTCAATTCAGGAGCTTCCTCCTGATGGTCAATGTGATCCCACAGGGGAGCGCCGCTCAGCCAGAAACCCTGAGCCAGGCTCATGGCTGGTGAGCACAATGGTGGTGGGAGGAGCCTCCCCCACCTCCATGGCAGTGCAAAGAATGTCTGACTGATGGCTCATTCCCCCAAGGGCTCCCAGGCTGCAAGCGGGCACAGGCCAGGCTGAGGAACCCCTCCCACTGAGTACACAAATTTCATGCACTAGGCCTCTAGTTTATTTAATAGTTAGGGGCCCAGTACACAAAATTCGTTCATGTGGGGGGGAGTTCCCTCAGCCCAACCTGCACCTTCTTCCCTTGGGGGATGTCCAACTGCCAATTTGCATTGACCACCAGGGGGAAGCTCCTGCATTGAGCTCCTAAACCAGCAGTCAGATATCCCTCTCACAATCTGAGACTGCTAGCTCCTAACTGCTCACCTGCCTGCCTGCCTGATCTCCCCTAACTGCCTCTACCGGCCAGCCTAATCACCCCTATCTGCCCTTTCCTGCTGACCTGGTTGTCCCCAACTGCCCTCTCCTCCTGGCTTGGTTGCCCCCAACTGGCCTCCCCTCCTGGCCTGATCTTATTTCCAAAGGCTCTCCCCTGCTGGCCTGATCTTGCCCCCAACTACCCTCCTCTGCTGGCCAATTTGGTTCTGATTGGTCAGTTTCTATGCCAATCAGTGTCAAAAGCTCTGCCTCCTAGGCAGCCATTGGCTCCCCACAGCACCCAGATTTGGTTCTGATTGTTTGGTTTCAATACCAGTCAGCACCAAGAGCTCCAATCTGCTAGACAGCCATTGGCTCCCCACAGCACCCACATTTGGTTCTGATTGGTTGGTTTCTATGCCAGTCAGTGTCAAAAGCTCTGCCTCCTAGGCAGCCATTGGCTCCCCACAGCACCAACATTTGATTCTTATTGTTCGGTTTCTATGCCAGTCAGCATCAGAAGCTCCACCTCCTAGGCAGCCATTGGCTCCCCACAGCACCCACATTTTGTTCTGATTTTTCAGTGTCTATGCCAGTCAGTGTCAGAAGCTCTGCCTCCTAGGCAGCCATTGGTTCTTCACAGCACCAACATTTGGTTCTGATTGGTTGGTTCCTATGCCCGTCAGTGTCTCTGGGCCTATCAACAGGGCCTAATCAGAAAGGCAGGGCTGATCAGCAGACCTGATGGAGGCCTGGAGAGAAATGGAAGCACAGTGCTGGCCAGACTCTGAGAGAAAGAGAGAGGCAAGTGCTGATCAAAAGCTGCCACAGAGGCAACCGATTAGTCTCTGCTTCTCTCTTCAGGCCTCTCTCTGATTCGCAGCCCCCTTAGTAGTCAAGACTGACTTCTGGTTGGTTGAGCCTCAGTCATTACTGGTCGTTACAACCCAGGGTTTTTATATATGAGGATAGTATGTAGTAAAAAATAGTAATGGAAGACTGACTACACAGAATTTGTTACTCATTAGGTTTAATATCTGATATCTTAATTATAAAAACCTCTTACTATTTATTTCAACCCCTTTACACATTACACTTTATCTTTAATCCAACCTTATCCTCACTGTCCATCAGATCTCTAATAACTGTATTAATCATCATTAATTTAGCACATCTGACTTAATGGTATACATCACAGGCAGTAATAATTGTTGAAAATTGTTTAGCATTTCTCATGAAGAATGCAGCTACTAACATTAAGATCTATATTAGTTAACTTCGGCATAAAAATTGTCATATCTAAAAAACAAACTCTGGACATACAGCATGCTTTTCCTAAAAGTGCATGGTTTATAATTATTTATACCTTAAAATAAGTAGTTTCCATCAGTAGGTGTTTTGAAAAGAAAATATTCTTCTAAGGTAGTGGATGAGGGGGAAATTAATTGGTTAAAAACAAAAAATTTCCAGAAAGAGAAACAGTGTTCATTCCCCTTTTAAGAACTATTCAGATGAAAAATTCCTCTGCATGAGCTTGATCTATATGTTTTTCGTGGTTATTAGTAGTAATGAAGTTGCATTAACCATATTCTCTTGATAATGCTCCAGCAGTTGCTTAGTACTTTTATCAGCATATAAATTTTACAACTGGCAATGTGGGAATTTGACTAGTACATTTTTGTTTATAAGGAAGAGTAACATTATAACTTCTTCATATCTATGAATTATGAATCTTGACTTGCAAAGAAGCAAAACTAAACTGCAGCAGAGCTTCAATATCATGATAGCTCTTCTTTCCACCACACAAGCAATGGCAGTGCCTGTAGGCTGCTGAGTGGAATACAGTGCCAGAGGTATGCTTTCTTAATCCAGGATGTGAGTGATTTTCATTTTATTCACTTTTTTCTCAGTAAACATGTATTTAGGGCCTTCTCTATCTGTACGTTGAAAATACTCTTCTTCATAAAGTAACAAACAGCTGAGAGCGAAGTAGACGGTGCATAATCACCATATATCCTCATCTCTGTTAGAAAACAGTATTTTCAATAATTTTTGGAAGGACGTTAAATAACTCGGGTCTTTAAAGATTAAACATGATCCAAAATGAACACTTTGGAAAATGATTTTCCTCATTCATGAAGTTATAAATGAATAAATGTTTTTTGTCAAGCTGAAATCCAGGTTTTAAATTTGATTTGTCCTATCTGCAAAAGAATATTTAAGTCTCCAACACCTACCCCATAATGTTAGCTAGTACCACGGGAGAAGAGTTTATGGAGGAGGAAGCATATGTCTTTTCCTTGTGCTAGGACTATGTATGGTCTGGCTAGAGCTACAAGTAGTAATTGTCATGTGAGGAGTGCGACAGTTACTAGGTAAGTGCTGTCAGGTAGATCTGAGAGAAGGAAATGACAGTAAAATTCATTAACTAAAATCAAATTATCGAATCTCACAAACTTGATTTTCAGTTTCCCACTTTAGTGAAGAAAGCAAAATGGGAGAAAATAAGCTACTATTAATTATTTGTGCAATAAAACTTTGGCGTTAACATGGAGCGGGAGCATCTTCTACAACTATAATAATTTATAGTCATAACTTCAAGAAGGCACTAGCTCTGAAATACTTCAAGACCATGAGTCATTTGGGAAGTGATCATTCATTCAACAATGTTTCCTTGGTATCCTCTGCCTGCCCGACAGTTAAAGAACAAGTGCTGGCCAACCCAGGAAGCCTGGGGAGGAAGTGTAGGCAGTGCTCATGGGATGAATTGCCGCTGAGAGTAGAGTAAGATAAGAATGGACCTTTGACTTGGCAGTGCAGGAGTTATTGGTGACCTTGAGGCATGGATTCAAAGCAATGGCAAGGCCACAACCAGACATTAGTGAGTCAGGGACTGAAGAAGCAGCAGTAGCTCATTAAGGTACCCTCTTGAGGGGAAAAAAAACACACACAAAAAACACAAAAACTTATGGGTGGGGCGGGATGGTAACTAGAAAGGAGAAAGGGTTCAAAGAAGAAGTGAGTTTACACACACACACACACAGTTGTATGCTAATGGAATCGTACAGTAGAGAAAGCGAAATGATGTAGGGAGGGAAGTGCAGGAGAAAAGATCATGAAAGGTAGAGGAGATGGGGTCCAGAGCCCGGATGCAGAGGCTGGCCATGGCTAGGAGCAGGACTCTTCTTCCACCACAACAGGTGAGAAGACCTAAACTATAGGTAGATGCAGCCACCATTTAACAAATATTTACAAAAAGTATTTGTGCTGGACAATGGCAATATAGCAAAGAGATAAAAAAAAAAAAAACCCTGTGTTTATGAAACTTTTATTCTAGTGGGGATGGGAGGAAGGGGACAAATAATAACCAAATAAGTAAAATATAGCAAAAAAACAAACCTACCTCCTGTCCCATGGTATGTCAGATGATGCAGAGTGCTATCAAGAAAAGCAGAGAAGTGGGAAGGGAATCATGGAAAGCTAAGTGGATAGCAGGATAGCATGATGGGTGTGTTGAGGGTGAATTGCAATTTTCGTGAACCGGGCATCTGTTGTAATTTCTATGAACTTGATGTAATTTCTGTGAATTTACTTCTTGATCCTCCAACGCATTTATTTTCCAAAATTAGATTAAATGTAGCCTACCACCCACATGTGAGGGCTAGTAGGATACCTGCTATCAGCTTCATTTCAAGGTGCCCCTGCTGTGGGTAGCCCAAGATTTATCCAGTCCTATGTCTCTCCTTTATAGTCCTCATCACAGGTTTAATCACACACTTATTTCTGTAATTATTTGATTAATATATTTCTTCCCTATTAGACTAGGAGCTCCAGAAGGGGAGCTATGTCTGTTTTGGACAGTTGTATCCCCAGATCCTAGCAGCACAGCATTAGCACATAATAGGCCCTATTGAATGAATGAATAAAAAGTATAAAAACTCTTTTCCATAAGCCACATCTTTAAGAGTCTTACGTTTTGTTATCCTGTGGTCATTTTTAAGTTTTTAATCTCTCACTTGGAGTGGCTGATCTAGTAAATGGCCATTTTCAAAGTAGGTAAGGTATGTTTTTATACCAATGGAGTATGTGAAATAGCTCGAAATATAGTTGTCCTCTCATTTAAATAATCTCTATTTCTTCTTCTTCTTCTTTTTGCAGGAACAATGCCAGAGGTGCCCCCCTGAATATAAATAAGGTCTCCAATAGCCTGATTAATTTTGGAAAGAAGTTGATTTCTCCGGCCGCAGCCCCAGGCAGTTATGGTGGCCCTGTTTCCGGAGGCAGCGGTGCCAGTTCCTCCACTGCCGTGGTGATCCCCAGAACCCTGGCAGAGGTCCCCCGCCATAATTTGCAACATCAACAGCTGCAGCAGCAGCAGCGGCGGCGGCAGCAGCAGCGACAGCAGCAGCAGCAGCGGCTGATGAAGTCAGAAAGCATGCCAGTGCAACTGAACAAAGGTAAGGAAAAGTACTAATGCACCTAAAGAAAACATTCACAGCATAGCCTACATGTAAGAAACCAACTTCTGTTAATTTCTAACAAATTCATCATATCAGGTCCTTTTAAATTACATTATCAGATACTATATCGTTCTTAACTACAAACAACTTGTGAGGTAATTTGTTAAGGTATTTTTTGACATTAATAAGCTGGTATATTTGCATTTGCGCAAATGGCCATTTTACTAGATTAACCACACCCAATGAGAGGTAAAAACTTAAAAATGACCACAGGATAATAAAACATAAGACGCTTAAAGATGTGGCTTATGGAGAAGAGTTTTTATACTTTTTATTCATTCATTCAATAGGGCCTCTTATATAGCGCTGTGCTAGGTTCTGGGGATACAGTCTGTCCAAAACAGACATAGTTCCCCTCCTGGAGCTCCTAGTCTTAGTCACGAACTGTCACAACACAACTTGAGGTCAATTGTCTGTGGTGTCACTCACTTGGATGATAATGCTTCCGGCTGGAAGTTGCAGACACCAGGGGCTTTGCTAGTCACAGCACTCCCCGGGGCAGTGGGCTTGGAGGAAGAGTGCCCTTAGACTCCCTCTCTAGCTGTTTCACCTTTGCGTTAACAAAGAACTAGAACCATAAAGGGGAAAAACGCTGAACAGAATATCAAGCTCCAAAGAAAGTGTCTGAGTCCAGGCACCAAAAGTTGAGCAGTAGGATGTCAGAGCCAAGGAAGCCTGGGCGGGGCCCCTCCAGCTCGCACCCGATGAGCGAGGCACCCCTGTGAGTGCTGCGGTTGGGGTACTCTTGCTGCTGGACTCAGGTGAGCTCATTTCCGTTTCTGGGCCTCGCCAGGCCTTCACCTCCCGCATCATTTTATTCCTAAGAGAGGCCTTCAGGTTCTTCCTCAGAATCTTTACACTTTTACTTTTTACTGATTTTCAGAGACATGTGCATTTAGTGCTGCCCCTGTTCAAAGCCGATTAGAAAGAACTGCATTGTTTTTTAGTGGGGGGACTCTGCCATCTGTACTGTAGAAAAGAGAAATAACATGATGGCAGAAAGTGTATTTTTTAAAGAGCCATTCCTAAGACCTCACTAAGCATCAGGTCTGTGGCCATTTTGTTTCAAGGCAAATACACGGACACATGCCTCATTCACGGGACCCCTGTGGAATAAATAGCATTGTTCCGTAACTGGTGTTGACGGTAACAATAGTAATACTGAGTCCGTGTGAAGACTGTAAGCCATGTTCCATATACTCTGTATGGGAAGTCTGCATTCAAAATTATGAAAAATTTTAAGTTCCTGGCATTTAAAATGATAAACTTAAGTTAAATAGACTTTATCCCCCAATGTTATAAAATAATGAGTATCATTCAATAAGGAGTGTGTATGTTGCTATAGTATCATGTTATCTATTGTTGCCTATATGAGATATTAAACTTTATATATTCATATTTTAATTTCTACTAGAGTGTTGTTTACCTATATAAGACTATGCCATTTAAAATTACATCCTTTTTAATGTAGAGCCATCATACATGATTTAAAGAAAAGGAGACTTGAAATCATTAACATGTTGTAAACGTATTTTAATGCCAGGAGACATGCCCACTTACAGAATGGAAATGAATGTTATTTTATATATTTCTTAATTGTAGTCTTTTATTGTTCTAAACAAATATGATTTCAATATTGCTTTGATAACAAGCTGTAGTCAGTAGTAATTCTAACTGATGGCAGGCAAATGAGTCAGAGAATCTCTTAATGCTGTAGCTTAAATTTTCTGAGGAACCAAGCCAAATGACTATAGAAATATAAAGTTGTGTCTCTTAGGAAATGTCAAGTATTAATATCACAGTAAGTGAGAAAGGAAGTGCATGAGGATGGAACAATTGATGAAAACTAAGTCCCCAGTTAGAAGAAGACAACAGAGCACTTAAGCAAAGTGTTTGGAACATGCGTATCATCACTTAGGCACTTTGTAACTGATCCCCGTGCTGGAAGGAAGACAGTGGCCTTGTTTGCCAGCTCTTCCATCTTTTTATTTCTGGTTTGTTCTACTCCTGTCAAACTACAGAAAGCTAGTCTATCTTCATATTAGAGATAAATATTCCTGCTAATGCCCCTCCCGGCATAAAGACTTGAATAAAGCAGGAAAGGGCAAAGAGGACAATTTTTATACAAGTAGGACCTAGTGTGGGGATGCTCTCCATTCACTACCAATGAACTGGAGCTCTCTGGTCCTGTTTTTCCAACCCTGAAGTCAGAGGTTTGGATTAATCCCTGAGAGTCTTCCAGGTCCAAAAATCCGTGGTTCCTTTGGTGAACGATGACTTGTTAACACGATGGTGGAAACACTTCTCCAATGCTGGTTCTTTAATGCTGGTTCTTTCAGGTGTCCGGCTGAGCTGTGGCGCCGAGCAGTCTGCAGGTGGGTCACAGGTTTGGATAGTAGAGTGAGCTCAGTACGTAGTCTGTCAGGAGGCTTAGCTGGAATATGACTCCTAACAATCTCTGCACAGAGCCATCTACGCTGTGCTCTGAGGAAAGATAATGTATCAGTCTTTTTAGTGTCCTCTGCTGGAGAATTTGAAAGTTGTTTTGAAAAATAGTTATTCATAAAGATGAAAATGCTTTTGGTTTTCCTAGGTTAGTTAACTGTCATGTGTGCTTGTACAGGGGAGCAGTTATATGGAAAACAGAAAATTCATGTATATGTTGCTTGAAACGCATTCTGTCATTTGTGTAGGTGTTGGGGGTCGGGTATTAAAATAAGGAAAGGGGAGCACAGATGTTCCTCCATAATTTTCCTGGTGATATTTAACATTAAAATTAGTTTTTAGTCTCTAAATATACACTAAACTAGAAGCCCAATGCACGAAACTCATGCAAAAGTAGGCCTTCCTATGCCCGGCTGCCGGCACCAGCTTCCCTCTGGCACCCAGGATCTGGGCCTCCCTTGCAGCCCCGGCTTCGTCTGGAAGGTCATCCGGAAGGACATCCGGTCTAATTAGCATATTACCCTTTTATTATCATAGATAGGTGATCCAGAAGCAGCAGAATAAAATAGACAACAAGCATGAAATTGAAAATCTTCAAAAATACAGAAAATAAGCATGCCATCTATCCATGAATAGAGAGTTAACTATGCTATAAAAATTCAGGACCTGAAAGTTCTGCTAAAAGCTGTTTGTCACTGAGTATATACTCATCTATAAATTGTATTGTAGTTATTCTATATAATAAAAGTCTAATATGCAAATTGACCAAACATCAGAACAACCAGTCACTATGATGTGCACTGACCACCAGGGGACAGACGTTCAACGCAGTAGCTGCTCCTGGTGGTCAGTGCTCTCCCACAGGTGGAATGCCACTCAGCCAGGCTCATGGCTGGTGAGCGCAGCTGCGGGGGTGGGAGCCTCTCTTGCCTCCACTTGTCTGACTGACGGCTTAGGCCCACTCCTCACGGGCTCCTGGACATCCCCTGAGGGCTCCTGGACTGCTAGAGGGCGAGGCCGGGCTGAGGGTCCCACCTCCTTCAAGTGCATAAATCTAGTAGGAGAATATAAGTGTGTGTATTGTTAACTGATAGTGATATAATTACAGTTCAGTAATCTCCATCTGAGCTGGCCATGCTATAAATCATAATTCTAGCAAGTGGTCAAGGCACTGAGAGTATGTTTTTTAATTCAAAAATAGATTTTCTACTATTGTATAAAAACTATAGGGGAAGCAAGTCTATTAATCATAACATTATCACACACACAAAATATGGTGCCTTTTAAGAAGGCTTGTTTTTTGACCTTGGTAAGCTCAAAATAACATGGGCCTTCAAAGGCTGTTGACAGTGACTGCTTAATGTTGAACTTTGACACCCAGGAAGGAAATCAAAGAAACAAAAAAATCTTCTTTCTACATTGTTTACCTCAGCTCTTCACACAATTTCCCTTGGTGCTCCTTTTTCATTCCTTTCTGTGTTCTTAAAATGCACTCCTTTTCCCATTTCCTTTGTCTGTTTTTCAAATTTGAACACCTCTTTATTTTAAGCATTTCCTACAGGTCCAATTTGTAAATGAAATCTTGCCTATAATAAGTATATCAAGTTTAAAGGGTGTGCCGTTCACAGATTTATTTTTACATGTTGACATTTCTAAGTACATGTGGGAACTTTTGAAATCTTTTCAATACTTACTATGAAATTAGAACTTGTTGAAGTCTTGATCTGGTGATTGAAGAAACTGATTTCAAGTTTAGCTAAAAATAAATTTTGTCTGTTAAGTAACATTTCTTTTAAAAGAAATGTTACTTAATAAATGCATGTAATTTTTTTATTAAAAACTTTTGAAAAAAATATAAAATCATACTAATATTTATAACATAATGAAGTCTATTCAGCAAAATCTTTTGATTTCTAGAGTTTCCTATACTTTCAACTGGTAGAAACTTGTTTTATACTTAGACTAGAGGAAATTTGTTTGTTTGTTTTCTTTAATAAAAGCATGCCCAAACGTTTTTTAGGTAATATTTTTAAAAAATAGTTCCTTTTAAAAATATTTTACATTTATTTTCATAAGATTGTACTGTATTTTCTGTTTTATTTTACTTTTAGTAATTTGATTGATAAATGTATTACAACATTAGGTATGAAAGAAAAGTTGATTTTTTTTCATTTTTATGAAATCTAATTCTTTTTTCTTATGAAATCTAGGTGATGTAGTTACAGGAAACAATGCTCAGGCTTCTGTTCCTGTCCAGACTCTAACTGACCTCCAAGGTACAGTTACTATGGCAACATAGTATACCCTTTTGCTTGCATTATTATCATTGCCTGTTCCAAAATTCCATTGTTCTTTCCTCCCACCCTCCAATTCATACTGTTTGTTGGTTCACTACCATTATTCAGCCACTGAGTGGCACTGTTGTTTAGAACAAAAGTACCTTCTTATGTCATAACTTGGTGATGCCAAACCTAGCTGTGCTGTGGGTTTTTCTAAGTTTGCACAAGCCTCTTTCCTTGCAAAACATGGACACTCTATATTTTGTGGTGATTTTAACACTCTGTTTTATTGAGCAGCTCACAACAAGGTGTCCTTTTTTTGCATAGGTGCTCTCTGACAGTAACTGACAAATTAGTTCTCAGATTAGAATATTTATGTGCTGTTTATATGCATATTATTATATGTATTAGCCAGAGTACTTGTTATATTTTACCTAAAAGAATCATAACTTGAGTTTGAAATAAGTGTTAAGTATAGGCTTTGTATTATGAATCATATTAACAGAAAGTTTGGTATAACAAATCTCCATACATAATTAGCAATGATTTAAAATAAAAAATAACATTTTAACATCATAATCGTTGCTCTTAATCTAGAAAAAGGTTTATTTAAGACATAAAAAATAATAGTAATTCATATTCAGCACCTCCTGTGGAATTTAAAAACATAAATATTTAAAGTTGTTGCATTAATCTTTTATTATGTAATATTTTAGATAAAATATGCTACAGAGAGGAATTCTGTAACAAGTGGGAGCCTAGACTATTCAAACTGAATAGAAGATTCAAAGTCAGAATTAAAATTCATATGTTTTTCTTAATTTAAAATATTCACATAATTTAGTCATGCTAATAGTATTAAAATACCGTTCTAATAATGATATGTCTTCATAATACCTGTGCTTTATGATAAATTAACAGAAAAAATATATTGTCATTAGGAAATGAGTGGTATGCGGCTTAAGATATTTAGAAGCAAAACTGTCGCGCTAGAGGGATGTGACTCGCTTCTATATATAGTTCTGGGTTTCACAGGTATCGTTTCGGCCCCGTTCCGGTAATTGAACCATCTGACCTTTAAGGGTTTGGTCAGCCTGGGGATTCCATGAGGAGCTGCTGTTTACTCTTCATGGTGTCTGTTATATGGTATAAATAGATCCTGTAAAATGGAAATAGAAAAGGCAGATAATCTCCAAATGATTTGTCTTTAGCCTTGTCAGTTATTTCACTTAAGTAAATATTGATGTGATTATCTGATGTGATGAGAATTCATAAGGCTTAACTCTGTTTCCTAAAATTAAAATCTGAGCTCTCTAGACAACTCTTAAACAAGCGTTTTGTTATTCAAAGTTCTTTTGGCTGTGGGGAGAGAGGCCGGAAGCTGCCTTGCTCATTGTGACTTCTGTGCTGTTACTGCTCATTCCCTTCACCCTCAGACCAGAGGCCCCTGAACCATATTGCCTTTTTAATAGCATCTCGAAGAGGAAGGTTTTATCATTTTATTCAAATACCTGAATCATGTCATTCATTTACTCCACAAGTATTTATTGAATGCCTACTATGTGCCAACCTCTGTTTTCATTGATCTCTTGCTTTCCCTACCAAGTGGATTTGGCATCAGCCGGTTCTTTAAAGGGTCCAGACAGGACTATTTTTCTGGAGACCCATTCAGAATTTCCCCTGCCTGCCCACGCCCTCTCAGTCTATCAGTCTGCTAGGGGAGGCTCCAGTCCACCAGGGGAGGTGCCAGCCCTTTTATGTGACATGAGATGCAAATAAACAGCTTTCAGACTATGATGATGAAGATGATGAGACAGTGTGACCATATCTCCCCTGGTTTGAAGGAGTCAGTCTGTGTTTTCTTCATCACACTTCCTACAGAGGCTCAGAAAGAGAGGGAGGGAGAAGTAAACCAAAATCGTTAGTGGTGGCAACAAAAAACTTTCTAAGAATCTATGCTTAACAAGATTAATAATGTTAGAGAACTTAATCAAATGTGCCAAACCCATTCTATTCCCCTTGAATCTTACATTTTAAGAGTAGATAAGCTTTTCATTTCATGGAACTAAAACTATCATTCATACTGTCCCAATTGTCTTTTTTTCCTGCCAGCCTATTTCCCTAGGGGTAATCATTGTTAAGTTTCTTAGGATTCCTTGTAGGAAAAAACCCCACATAATGAAATTTAAACGGAGGAGTAAAGTAGAAGTTGCATAAACGTGACTTCCTCTCTGGATCTTCAGGAATAAAGTGCTAACAGAAATGTCCCAGTACAGGTGACAGGCAGCAGACTGGGAGATAAAGAAAAGGAGCTCAAGTCAACTAGACATAGTTCTGACCACAGGGACCGCTTCTACTTGCAAGCACGAGGGGAGAGACTGAAAACTAAAAAGCTATCCTAGATTGGTCACTGGTTGTTGCCGAGAAACGAGAGCCCTGAAGAGGCAGACAGTTCCATTGTGTCCTGTATAATCACCTTAAGAAGGCAGAGAAATACATAGTATGTAAAACAAGTTTTCGGAAGCATCAGTTAGTTGAAAAAGCATTTTTTGTAGAATACTCCAAAAGACCTTGAAGAAATGAGTTGTTTTGGACTGAGAATAAGATCAACATTTGCCCTTACTTTTAAAATACCTCATCCTGTTTTTCTTTAACTTCAGGTCATGCTTACTACAGCCTACCTGACACAGCCCCTTGCTGGGGAGCAGGGAGTGAATCTTGGCCCAACATGGTGTCTGGGTGAGGCCTAGATCCCTGACCTTACCTGTAAAGAGAGAAAAGAATAGCTGCTGCCAGGGTGTAAGACGTGACCTCTGTACTGTCGCATAGTGATGCCTCCAGAGCCACTATGTGTTTTCCTCAAATACCTTTTAGTTTTCAGAATCCAATGATGAAGGAGCCAGCTGAGCATCTCTATATTTTCTTTTTTTCTTTTTTTTTTAAATATATTTTATTGATTTTTCATAGAGAGGAAGGGAAAGGGATAGAAAGTCAGAAACATCGATGAGAGAGAGACATCGATCAGCCGCCTCCTGCACGCCCCCTACTGGGGATGTGCCCACAACCAATGTACGTGCCCTTGACTGGAATCGAACCTGGGACCCCTCAGTCTGCAGGCCAACGCTCTATCCACTAAGCCAAACCGGTTTCGGCTATATTTTCTTAATATTAACTTTGAACATCCTACAGCCACATGTTTGCAGGCAAGCCCTGGACCTAACTAACAGTGCTTGACCACTGTGTTCGGCTAGAGCAGCTCTCTCTGGGCCTTCGGGTACGGCCTGCTTCCTTTTGCTCTCTGGTGGCACCATGTGCGTGTTTCTAATGAGCCAACATCAGCCCTTCTGCTCTCTGTCACTCGAGTCTGAGGCAGCAGAATGTCACCAGAGGGGCCAGCTGCCTCACTTTCTCCTGGGTCACTGCGTGGAGTTGTGGCGATCCCCATCCTGTGGCTGCAGCCTTGGGCTTTCTGTCTTCTGAGCTATGCCTCCCACCAACCGCCCCCAGATTTCCTGGCCCCTAAACACGGTGCTTTGGGGCTTCATCCTGTCACGCACTGGTCTTGGTGTCATTCTCAGTTACATAGGGATGTCGGAAGCTCTGAGGAATGTCATCACGCTGCCTGAGCTAGATGTCCCCAGGAGTCCAGTTGCCTTGGCCATTCTTGTCCTCTGCCAGAAATGACCCTCCCTGAGCCACCACCCGCCCCACTCTCCAAGTTCTAAGGTTTCTCTTACACCTCTGATTGCCGAGACAGAATTAGATGCGGCCTCCTTAGTGCCCCCAGGGCACTGTTGTTTATACTCCTGTTTGCTTTGATCACCTGGGATTTTCGGTTGTGAATGTGCAAGTCTGTTTCCCTTGTCCTGTTATTTTGGGAGCTTTTTAAGAGCTTGTCTCGTTCCCCCCTCCTCAGGGCTGGACAGAGTTGTTATAGGCACTTCATAAGCTCATGCCCTGCTGTTTGGTTGTGAATGAAAGACACAGCTAGAGAAGTGGTCTAGTTAGTTAAGGATGCCTTGCAATGTTCAATAACTTTTAAAGAATTGCCTTGGGGCAGAATGCCTGATAAATGAAAGTGAGTGAAGGATTTGGGGGCGTGCCCTCAAGCTCAGCACCTGGAGATAGAAAGGGTTTGATCTGAGGGGTGAGCTGACCTGCCTTGCTGTTGCTGCTGGAACCCCTGGGCCTGGGATTGCCCTTCAAAGGTATCTGCATTGAGGCAAGGGGGTAGCCGGTACCCACTATCAGCCCAACTAGTGACTGACTGGAGCCAATCCCCAGGTAGGGACAGGACCTTGGGCAAGCAGCTCTCCACAGCTCAGGGACCTCCTGGAAAGGGACTCCTGAGAGCCATCCTCATCCAGCTCACCCAGCAGCCGGGAAACGTGCCTCAGTTCTGAAGGGGCACCTGGGTAGGGCACCACAGCAATGTACTTAAGAGCGTACCTCTAAGAACAGGCCTTAGTTTGAGTTCAGCAGAAGAAACGATTCATGTTGTCCCTGTCGTTAAAGACATTAAAAGGTTTCCAGAGCTTCAGAGCCCCTGTGCAGTTGATGGGCTACAGGGAGCCGAGAATATTGGCTCCTCGAAGCGGACATGCGCAGAGCCTTGGGAGTGCAATGTCCCATCAGTTATGAAAGGCAGGGAAGCCTGAGAAGCCTTCTCCTGGCTCTAGGCAAGGCTGCTTCTGGTGCCCGGCCTCTCCCACACTCCCCACAGGAAGTGTCCCGTCAGCTCCTTGGGAACACGTCAGGGATTCCATTTTCTTAGGTGTAAATGCTAGTTCCCAAAGGGCACAACAAAATTGGTAACCTAATTTCTGTAATGAAGGGGAAATGCATTTTGTGTAGGGGTTTAAATGTGATAAATAGGCCAAGAACTTTACTGTAACCCCACTACATCCTCCACTATGCTAACTATCCCGCTCGGTAAGGGGGGTAAGGACCACACCCCTGCCTTCAGTGGGGCTTGGCCTTTGTTATGCAGCACCAGTAATTGAACACAGGAGGCTACCCATCAGCTTTCTGTTGGTAGAAAAGGCCATCTCAAAATGTACCTATAAATCCTAAAAATTGGGCAGATGGGCCTATTCCCCAATGTGTTTTATTTGTTTCTTTGCTGTTTTGAATTAATAGCTGCTTGGAGTCACTCTCTGATACAGAAATGAAATAATACGTATTGGCACAGTCTTTAAGTTTGGACAAATCTTACAGTGTTGCTAGCTATAGATATAAAAGTCTATGTCCTTGGGCAATTTATTAAACCCTTCAAGCCTCCATTTTCTTATATGTAACTACCTCACAATGTCATTAAGATAAAATGAGATAATATGTATAAAGATCCATATATGTCCATGGGCTAACCTTTTGCAAATATCACATTACTGATTTTAATTTTCTGATCTGTTCTTGAGTAGGCAGACTATGGAAATGTATATATGAGGAAGGTTGGAGAAAAAATGAATAGTACACAGGTATAGGACAGATAAATCTAGAATCAATTCCTGGTCTTATTATTATTTCATCATGGAACAGTTGCTTTATAAAAACTGGGATAGTTTCTTAAGATGTTTTTCTTTGATAATGTCATAAATCCTTTTAAATGCAAAATTTCCCCAACTTTTAAAGAACTTGTATATTGTAAATATGAGATAGGTATAATAGGTACCTCATACCTCATTTCAGAAGTATTCAAGGCAACTAAGATTTGATATATGTAACTGCTCACAACTATTTTTTTAATATTTTTTATTCATTTCAGAGAGAAAGGGAGAGTGAGAAAGAAATAGAAACATCAATGATGAGAGAGACTCATCAATCAGCTGCTTTCTGCACACCCACTACTGAGGATTGAGCCTGCAACCCAGGCATGTGCCCTTGACTGGAATCGAACCTAGACCCTTCAGCCCACAGGCCGATACTCTGTCCACTGAGCCAAACCAGCTAGGGCTTTCTCATAACTATTAATTCATTTTGGAAGATATGGGGAAAAGTTATAATAGTATACAAAATTCTTTTCCCGGGAGTATAATCAAATATAAGTTATTCTACCTAGCATTTTAGATTAACGCAGAATTTGAACAATAATGCCAAATATTGAGAATCTAGAGATCACACATAGAGTATAATAATAATCAAAGGAGAATTTCCCATTTATTTAACAATTTTGTAGGTCAGAAGTCTGGCACAGATCTCACCAAGCTGAAACCAGCATGTCAGGAGTTTCTAAGAGACTATCATTTGTGCTACTGCAGAATTCAGTTCCTTAAGACTATAGAGCCGATGTCCCCATGTCTTAGCTGGCTGCCATTCTCATCTTCTAGAGCAGTGGTTCTCAACCTTCCTAATGCCGCAACCCTTTAATACAGTTCTTTATGTTGTGATCCCCAACCATAAAATTATTTTTGTTGCTACTTCATAACTGTAATATGCTACTGTTATGAATCTTAATGTAAATATCTGTGTTTTCTGATGGTCTTAGGAGACCCTGCTAGCTGTTCACGATCCACAGGTTGAGAACCACTGTTCTAGAGGATGCAACATTGACCTCTGGCCCCTTTCTCCATCCTCACAGCTGGCAAAGCCAGTCCCTCTCATGTTCAGCCATCTCCTTTAGGAACTTTAGTCACATTCTGACTCATTCTTCTACCTTCCTGTTCCACGTGAAGGACTTCGGTGTTTACATTGGCCCAGCACAATAACCTGGGGTATTCTTCCATTCTCAAGGTCCTTAACCTTAACCCACCTGCAAAGTCCTTTTGCCATGTAAGGTAACATACTCCCAAGCTCTGATGATAAAGGTTCTAGGCCAACTATGTCAAACTAGCAGCCAGCAGGTCATATGTAAATGAGGTATGCGGCCTGCCAGCCATGGGTTTGACATGCTTGCTCTAGGCATTATTCTACCTGCGTCATGTATGGTTTTTAGGGGGAAGATATGAAAGATCAAAATTAACCCAAGCAGAAGTAGAAAACCTTAATAGAGGAATTAACTTAGAAAAAATCCCAAAAGCCATCATTGTAATGCCTTTACAATGTCATCAGCACCAGATAATTTTATAGCTAGATGATTCAAATTTTGAAGGGACAGATAAACTCAGTTGTGTAATTTTAGAAAAAGCTAAACATTTTTTTATTTTGTGCAAAAGCCATGTTCTTGCAAATCAAAATGCTTTGACTTCTTAGATTTATCTTTTTTTCTATGGACTTTTAAAAGCAATTTGGAACTCGGAGCTAAGCAAACATTCCTTTTGTTTTAGCTATATCTTCCACTACCCCAAAGCAATAAAAGCTACTTAACGAGTACAGTTCCAGGGAGCGATGAGAAAATACTTATAAAGGGAAAAAGAAAAACCTAGGTTTATAATAAATACTTAAATTTTTTCCCACTACATCATCTTGGAGTAAGAAATGCCTTCCTAAGCAGGACCATAAAAACAAAAGCTATAGAGGAATATAGACACACACACACACACACTTATATACAAATGGCTGAGTTCCAGAATTTAGGAGGAATTCCCCTAAATCAGCTTTTTAAAATAAAATGAGCAGAGACGATTCACACAGGACCTTCAGATGACTGATAGAAATAAGTTGAAAGATATTCAGCCTCACTACTTACCAGGAAACTTCAAAGTAACATAATTAAATTATGCTTCTATCAGTTAATCAAGTAAAAAATTAGATGCATAGATAAATATATATCATATTACATTTACACATGTGTATAAATACACACATATGTAGGTTAAAATCCTAGGAGAAAGCAATTTGGAATTATTCATGTAAATTGAAAATGCACATACAATTAGACATAGCAGTCCCATTTATGTAACTTTATCTAATAAAAATAGACCTAAAAACATATCTCTTTAGACTTTTAATTGTCATTTAGTTTGTACGTGCAAAAAAATGGAAAAATCTGAAATGTCTATTTAGGAGAGCTATAATTTTCTTCTTCTTCACAGCCATTAAAAGAGTAAGGCAGACCTGTATATGAAAGGAACACAAATCTCAAAGACCAGGTTCAGCCCAAAAAGCAAGTCAGAGAGGGAACTGATTTTGGAATGATAGGACCTTTGAAAACGTTGCTCCATAAAAGCAGCAAATCAGAAATGTCAAAGCTTTATTAGAACTCTGGAAATTAATAAAAGAATCGCAATAATTTGAAAAGCATCTGTTCAAGAAAAAAGGGTTGGGTCGCAATAAGAACAGCATGCTTTGTAGCTTTTTAACTTGCTTTATCTCTGCCTACCCCTCCCCATGTCTGCCATAGTCTTCGATAACCATCAGCCTTGCAACCACGGGAGGAGAAAGAATGGACTTAGAGGACTCTAAAAGTCCCATCCCCAGTAAATGTTTGACTTGTCCAGCAGCTTCCGGAAAAGCCTCATTCATAGGGCTTGTCTTCATTTGACCTTCTTCAGAACTAACTCGCTAAGGGAGAAACCCTGTCCATAGGGCAGCTATCAAAAATCATCAGTGTAAATTGCTTAACATCACAGCTGCCCAATGCAGAGGTGGAGCAAACAAGATGCTAACCAAAAACTTAACAGGAAAACCAGAGGCTAGCAAGAAACTTAGAAGGAAAATATATTCCTGGTATTCTAGAAGGCCACACAGGAGGAAAGAACTAGAATGGCTCGGTCTCTCAGTTCTGGATGAACCAGAGGCCCTGCATTGGCTGGAATGAAGGCTAATGCAGAATTGTAAATCTCTGCTGGAGCTCTGAGGTCATGCCCCACCCAGGCTTAGTGGTTCAGCAGTAAAGGAAAGGAAATCTCTGTCTCTTTACTGACCACTAAGCTAACCAAGCAGAAACTTCAGTGGCCAGAAACCACAAAGAATATGGACTTAGCAGAATTAGGTTAGCAAACTCACTAAAAACAACAAACAACAAGAAAAACAAGTCCAAGGGATAGGATGGGATCTAATTTCCAGAGCTGCCACATTATTTTATTCAAATGTCCACTTTCCAATAAAAATTCTGAGACATACAAAGGAACAGGAAAATAGAAAGTATGGCTCATATACGAGGGAGGGGGGGGGGACTGTCAATACAGGCTTCCCTGAGGAAGCTGAGATACTCGACCTACTAAAGACTTTAAATCGGCTGTTATAAATATCTCCAAAATGCTGAAGGAAACTGTCTAAAACACTAAAAGAATGCATGAGACCAGTGTCTCACCAATAAAGAAAATTAATTAAGAGACAGTAAGTTTTTAAAGAATCAAACAGATATTCTGGAGTTGAAAAGTATACTAACTAAGATAAATAAAAAATTCACTACAGAACAGCAAATATGAGCTGATAGAGTCAGAACTGAAAGATATGTCAATTGAAATTATGACATCTGAAAAATAGAATGAAAAATGAACAGTCTCAAAGACTTAGAGAATACCATGAGGCATACCATTATACAGATGATGAGAGGAGAGAAGGAGAGAAAGGAGAAAGGGGCAAAAGGTTATTTGTAGAAATGCTAGTGAAATATTCCACAGTTTTATGAAAAAAAAAATACATATACCCAAGAAGCTCAATTAACTCCAGGCAGGATAAACTCAAAAAACATACAATACACAGTTGAACACATCATAGTCAAACTTAACACATTGCAGACCAGTAGTTTTACTCAGTGACCAGGTAATTTTTTTTGGATAAGTATAAAAAACATTTTACATAAATGTTAAAGGCATGCTTTAAAATTAAATACCCATTGTATTTTAAAGTTATTTATTACATGTTCTTACAAGCTAATATCTTTTTAAAGTATCATACTTTGTAAAACACTGTGTAATAGGAAGTGAGAATTCTCGTGATCTGTGTCCACAATGTGTTAAAAGCCAACAACAAAAAAATCATGAAAGCAGCAAGAGAAAAACAATTCATGGTATCCAAGGGAACCTCAATAACATAACAGCTGATTTTTCATCAAAACCATGGAGGCTAGAAGGCAGTAGGATGATACAGTTAAAGTGATTTTTTAAAGACTGTAAAACAGTAATTCTGTATCTAATAAAACTATCCTTCGAAAAGGAAGGAAAATTAAGGTATTTACAGCTAAAAACAATTAATTGCTAGCAAAGCTGTCCTACAAGACACAGTAAAGGGAGTCATTCAGGCTGAAATGAAAGGACACTAGAAATTAATTCAAATATATACAAAGAAAAAGAGTAATGATAAAAATAACAACATAGGTAAATATACAAGACAGTATAAGTGTATTTTGCTTATATCTTATACTGTTAAGATGGCATTACTGCCCAAATTGATCTACATATTCATAACAATCCCTACAGAATCTTAGGTATCATTTTGGGAGGAATTAACAAACTAATCTTAAGACTCAAGTGGAAATGCAGCCCACCTCTAATATCCAAAGCAGTGTTGAAGGAGAACTCACACTCTTTGATTTCAAAGCTTAGTATAGCTGCAGTAATCGAATGCTACATGACACAGACATAAAGATAGCCGTGTATAAATTGAGTAGAGTGGAGAACATAGAAATAAACCTATAAATTTACAGTAAATTAATTTTAAACAAGGGTGCCAAGACCATTCAATGTGGAAAGAATAATATTTTCTACAAATAGTATTGGGAAAACTGGCTATCCATATGCAAAAGAATAAAGTTGAACTACTTCCTCATGCTACATACAAAAATTAAGTCAAAATGGACAATAGCCTTAAAATACAAGAACTAAAACTAAAACACTCTTAAAAGAAAACATAGGAGTAAATCTTTATGACCTTGGGTCAGGCAATAGCTTATGATACCAACAGCACAAGCAACTAAAGAAAATATAGGTAAATGGGACTTCATCAAACCACTGACTTATACATTTCAAAAGGATGAATTTTATGGTATATGAATTATTATATCTCAGTAAAGCTGATGTTATTTTATAAAGGCAATTTTCACATTTAATCTATTTACAGTGAGACTATATTTACTTATTAATGATATAATTTTAAAAAGAAAAAATAGATTACCAGGTGGTTCCAGGGTTATTTATTTATTTATTTATTTATTTATTTGTTGTTGTTGTTAAACCTCACTGGGGGATATTTTTCCATTGATTTTTTTAAGGAGAGTGGAAGAGAGGGAAAGACAGAGGGAAACATCAATGTGAGAGAAACGCATAGATTGGTTGCCTTCTGCATGATCAGGGCCCAGACTGGGAAGGACCCTGCAACCAAGGTATATGTGCCCTTGACCAGAATTGAACCCAGGACCCTTTGGTCCACAAGCTGGTGTTCTATCCACTGAGCAAAACCAGCTAGGGCCCGGAGGTCTTTTTTTTTTTTTAATATGTGTTATTGACTTTTTACAGAAAAGAAGGGAGAGGGATAGATAGATAGAAACATCGATGACAGAGCACACCTCCTACTGGGGATGTACCTGTAACCAAGGTACATGCCCTTGGCTGGAATTGAACCTGGGACCTTTCAGTCTGCAGGCTAACACTCTATCCACTGAGCCAAATTGGTTAGGCCCAGGAGGTCTTTTTTAAACTCTGACATTCTAGGACCCTGTGCCCTTGAAACCTCCTGAGTGCTGGGACCTGTTCTCCGCTCTCCTCTCCTAATCTCAGGGTGACTGTCCTTCCAGGTCAGCAACAATATCATCCATTGCAAGTTGAACCCTGTCTGCAAGAGCTTTTTGGTTCCATAACCTCTCAGTGAAAAGAGCATTGCTGGGGGTCACAGATGCACCCACCTAACCCAAGAACCAATCTAGACAGAGGCTGTGTGAGCCAGCACTTTGTCCCCATTTCTAGATGCTTCTACCAGAGGCTGGGGTAGCCAATACATCTGTTCTGTAATTAATGAAAAGGGAAGGGACCCTTTTGAAAAGGATTTCAAAGTTTTTATATTAATAATATAATATGCAGTACAATAGTTTCCAGTTTTCTATTATTAAGGATGATTCCATTACTGAGGGTCCAGTTTTTAAACCAGTGATTTCTAAAAACTGGATTTTTTTATTTTTTACATGTGTGCAACACCTGGATTGTTGTAGTATAAATTACATGTAGAAAACTAGAGCGTACTTCATTGTTTTAAAACATTGACAGCTACTCTGGTACATAAAAGTGCATGCCCTTTAATGCTGCATAGTGTCATTGTGTTGACAGTATAAACAAAGAAGTATCATAATGGGTCATTTATTAAAAGTAGTAAGTTCAGTCACCTAGTGGTGCTTTATTATTGCCACTTACTGTTTCTTACAGGACCAAGTTCTAAAAACATCAGTTCATCTCCAAGCATTGAGAGTTTGCCTGGAGGAAAAGAATTCACTGGCTCCCCACCTTTGTCTGCTACTAAAAAGGATTCCTTCTTCAGCAACATCTCCCGTTCCCGCTCACAGAGCAAAACTATGGGCAGAAAGGAGTCTGTAAGTATTCAGCAATGGGTGTTTTTTTTTAGCCTTCATTTCTTCAAGAGGGAAGCATTCGTTAAAACTTCTTATAGTGCTCTTAAAATTTTTAAAGACTAAAATGAATTTTTCGTCAAAAACAACTTTGTTAAATTTTTAAGAAATATTCTAAGGCTATGGTTTGTTTACATTACCCTGGAGCAGGAAGGAAGGCAGGATCAATTTACAATAAGTTAAATCCCAAATCTCAGGTCCTTTTTTCCCCTGCAAAATGACTTTTTGTCAAAGCCCGTGTGCTTTTTTTCTTCTTCCAAAATGTAGCAAATAGCATTATACCAAATAATAGATTAAGACACTAAAACAAGCCAAGCTGTTTTGTTGTGTGTGTGTGTGTGTGTGTGTTTTCCAGTTTCAAGCATTTCCTGAAAATTCAAAATTATTTTACCACGTGTTTTTAAAAGTTATACAGATTACATTTCAATTATGCTATATTGATAGTTTTTCTCTAAGAGCTTTTGTATACATTACTCAAAAGAACATGTCTAAAGCATATCAACTACTTAAAAACACACAACCTGGAGGTGTCTGAAAATGTCAAGCCAAATAACAAGATATAAAAATTTAGCCACTTTTTATAGCTTGTTTAACAGAACATTCTACTATGAAGAATTCATCTGCCGACTGGAAGAGGATGCAAATTTAAGGTATTACAGAAAAGAATCTGCTAGTAGCTGTTGCTGAAGTATTCCTAAATTAGAAAAAAAAAGTAAAACTTCTGAGGGTATAATTATTTGCAGTACATGGAATAGATAATGACATGGTATCTGGCTGCTATGTGTGATCTTGGGCAAGATAGCTTTTTGGTGCTTCAGCCCCGTCATCTGTGAATTAGACACAAGCGGTGCTCTCTGAAGGGAAGGGCTCACTACACACTCTCTTGGGTACCTTTCCATGTGCAGGAACTGTGATTCTTTAATTTGTGGAAGAGCAGAATGGAACCTTCACTTAAAGATGGCGACTTTAGTGCAGGCAGTTAACTCTGCTCCCTTTTAGATTCCAATCCAGGATCAGTTAGAATAGTTAAAAATAAACACTCAAGGAATAAGAAAACCAGGAGAGAAGACAACAGCATCATTTTTTGTTCCTTGGAAAGCAGATGTTAAGTGCTAACTAACTTAACCACCTTAGAAAGCTGAACACCAAGTTAGCAGTAGGTAAAAACCAAGAAGCAATGTGATTTAGATTTAATCTTCTGGGAGCTCAGGAACTGGAAATGGAGTAAAGGTGGAACTGTAGGCATGAAAATTGTTCAGAGGTCTCTCTCTTCAGAAAGCAATTGAATTCCCTTCCCCATGCTGGCCGAAGACTAGAAGTTTAATTCTCTAGACTGTGTGAGATTAGGCATGTTCAAGTATAGCACTACCCCAGTGGAAAAGGAATCTATAAAAATAAAAGCATAATATTAAATTAGACCAGACGACCTTCCAGACGAAGCTGGAGCTCCAGAGAAGCCTGGATCTTGGATGCCAGAGGGAAGCTGGTGTCAGCACCTGGGGGAAGAAGGCCTACTTTCATGCATCAAATTTCATACACCAGGCCTCTAGTGATGAATATATTTAGCTTCAGAATTTGGCTTCACCCCACTTCCCCCCGAACCCCCAAATTCTAGTATGTATATCCCTCCAGGCAGGAAGAGTTTTTTCTAGGCATAAGTCACAAATGAAAAAACATACAAACATTCTGACCTCAGTGGTTCTTCAAGGAAATAGCAAGCTTACTGTCCCATCGAAATAGACCTTGCATTTGACTTATTGTTTACACTGTTTTATATGAGCATCGCCAGGTACTGGAGGAGAGCATCTGAGAGTGAATTTCAAACAAAAAAAAATTTTTTTAAGTACCATTTATAGATATATAGATATAGATATAGATATAGATATAGATATAGATATATGTTTTCATGTGAGTACCTGGTACACAGTAATTAAGCAAAAATAACTCAAGTTGAGCTCTGGCCACGTTATTTACCTGTGCTTAGAAAATAGCAAAATAATGACAGTAGCATGAAGTACCTCACTTTTAAATATCATCCTTTTAAATTTCATTTTCTGACTGGCTCTTTAGATAAAAATGATTTTGATATCAAAATAATAAAATAGTATTAAAAAAAAAAAGCAACTGGGAGGAAGCAAGTCTATGTAAAAGTAGAATGCCTCAAAAAATATTCAGAAAACAACCACTATTAGAATCTTCACTATCAACAATGTAAAACTCATTAGAAGAGTTGGAAGATAAAATTGAGGAAATCTCTCCAGAAAATAGAATACAGGCAGAATGAGAGGTCAGAAAGAAAAATATAAGAAAATTAGAGGTTCAAAATCTAAAAAATACAAGTTCCAGACAGAGAGAACAGACAAAATGAAAGAAATAGTCAAAAATACAATTCAGCCGAGACTGGTTTGGCTCAGTGGATAGAGCATTGGCCTGTGGACTGAAAGGTCTCAGGTTCGAGTCCGGTCGGGGGGTACATCTCCAGTGTGGGATGTGCAGGAAGCTGCTGATTGATGTCTCTCTCTCATCGATGTTTCTGACTTTCTATCCCTCTCCCTTCCTCTCTGTGAAAAATCAATAAAATATATTAATTTAAAAAAATACAATTCAATGAAGTTTTCCACTAGTGAAAAAAAGACCCGAGTTTTCAGATTGAAAAGGTCCATGGGATTGGTCTTTGGAAAAGGTCCATTGAAAAGGTCTATTTACTTGTCCCACACAAATAAATAGAAACCCACACACTAACACATCACTGAAAAGGTTCAGAACTCTGGGAACAAAGTGATATCCTACAAACTTGAAGAATTGGATTAAAACAAAGGATCAAAATTGCATAGCTACAAACTTATCTTTGCAACACAGAAATAAGACAATGGAGGAATGCCTTCAGAACTCTAAGAGAAAATGACTTCCAACCTAGATTCTATGCTGAGCCAAACTAATTAAATGTGAGGGTAAGATAAAGCCACTTTCAGACATTTAAGATTCAAAAAATTTATTCTCATACACTTCAGACATGCTCTACAAAAATGAGGACATACACTGAGGATGAGGAATACCTAAGAATAAGGAAATAGATTATCCAGAACAAGACAACAATATTCCCCAGAATGAGAACACAGGGAGACCCCAAAACTTATATACCACACAGCTACTTAGCAGGTCCAGTGAACAGCAGCCAATCCACATTGCAGCAAGTTAGAAGGTTCCAGGAAGTTTTCTCCAAAATGATGAAATTGTATGAATAACGAATATGTTTGAACAAATTGAGTAATTTTTACAAGAAGTAAGCGTGGGTTTAAATTAGTGATAACTTTAGGAAAAACAAACAAGCCAGTAAAGCACAAGATAATTGGTAACCCCAAAGAAAAACAAAGTAGCTACAGGAAAGAAAGGTTATGAGAAGCCTGCTAAGTGAGCTACAACTATAATTTACATAGACATTATAATGTAAGCCTGTTGATCATTAATCTAATCAAAAACATGATGAAATTCATTTGAGAAGATGGGGTGTAGGAACTGTTTGTTTGCATGCAGAGGGGAGGGAGCAGGTGGTGGTGGTCATTAGAGCTAAATCCTCATCCTCCATAGTGGAAAATTAGTGTATAATATTCTAGAACAGCAATTTCAACCTTTTTCATCTAGTGGCACACATAACTAATTACTAAAATTCTGTGGCACATCCAAAAATATATTTTTTTGCGAATCTCAAACACCACCAAAAAAAAGGTGTAATTGTTTTTTGATTTACAAAAAAAAAAAAGAAGAAGAAGAATAGTAATTACCTAATCTTTTTGCTCCCAAGTGACTTTTTAAAAAATCAGATGCCTATACTTGTATATCAGGATTTCCAGTGCCAAGAATTAACCAATCTGTCACAACCTTATTATGCAATGTGACCAATAAGATGCATCTCTTCATATGACCTACATATTTATGATTCAAGATAGAGTATTTACACTGGATGGCTCTTGTTGTGTTGGTTAGCATTGTTTTATTTGACAGTCTAGGGAAAAGAGGTCAGGTATTGCATGTTTTCAAAATTCTTCTAGCACACCATTAAAAATTATTGCTATAGAAAAATTAAGAAGTAACAATATAAGCTAGAGATGAAAAATAGTGGGTAAAAGAATGAAAAGTGGTAACTTCTGGAGAACAGGAAGTGGAGGGTGGGGCTGTGTGAACTGTTTTTCATAACAAGCCTTGTAGAACCATTTGACTCTTCATAGTGTTACACATATAACTTAGATTAAAAATAATAACTTCAAGTTACAACAAGAATAGAATGTATTGACATAATAAATTAGAAGAGGAGATTCCTGTCTGTGCAAAAAATAACCCATATCTATGAAGAATCGGAGTAAGGAATAACAAATGAGAAAAGCATATGGAGAGATGTGTCATTTGCATCATCATATTTTGGTGACATATGGATTAGTCAACAACACCAATTAATTACTTTTTTTATGGTGATGCAGTGACTTAAAACTGAGAAGTGGAGCAAAAATAGAAACAGAGTAAGTCTAATCCTCCATGTAGACCTGCTGTGAACCAAGAAACAGAATGCCAAATTACTATCCAAAATTTAATATATTTCCTGACTTGTAGGAAGTACGTAGCAGAAATTTTCAAGAGAAAGCTCATGGTTGTCCAAGTAATGGTTAGCTTATTATTTTATGAAATAATGTATTGTAGTCAGTGCCCTTTGCCAAATAATTTCAATTTTCCCCCATTCTAGGCACATGATAGTATTGTACCTCTAGATCTCCTATAGTCTGTCAGAGCCATGTGACTGGTTCTGCTCAGTGAGTTGAGTGGAAGTGATATGTATGCATTGTCACTACAGGATCCTCCAACTCTGTCTTCTCCTCTGGCACCCGTCTGCCAACCATGATATATATGGAATATGAGTGATAAATGAACCTCTATTAATTTAAGGTGAGAGTTGCTTATCACAGCATAACAGTGCACATTCTCTGATGGGAACCACATACCGACCCAGGATGGTCCTGTTACAGAAGACCAGGGAAAAAAACAAGCCATGCTTAGAGAAAGGGAGTTACATTTTATTAAGGGCAGGGCCAGAGAAAAATGTGCACTTCAAATTCTGGGCCCCCCACATGGAGGACACTTTTTCTATTTATACTTTTCCTAGCTCTTCTGTCTCCCAAATTTGGAATGAGACTTCTGGGCCTCCTGGGAAAGAAGGCCTACATGCTGGGAAGGGGCCATAAGAACATATCTCAAGGCCAGGCCTGGTGGCAGCACTGACAAATCTGTCTGGGGCATAGTCCATGGCCTCTCTGGAATGGGAGTAGTCTTATTTTCCTTATTATTTAAGCAAGCAAGCGTTTACAAAAGCTAAAATAGCAGGGTTAATATTTCAAACAGCAGTTTTTATATAAAATGGATGCTTCATGCCTCTGTGTTTAGCTTGGATGGGGCATAGTCTCAGGGCTGAGCAGACAGCCTTGCTTCCCATCAGCCTTGCCCTATGAGGGCCCTGGGTCTCAGTATCCCTCGGTAATCGCATGCCTCCAGACCTCTGCCTTTCTGGCTCCCCTGAGTTTCAGTGCACTCTGGGGACCCAAATGAGTATGGGTCCCCAGGGTCTCACCCGAAACTGGGGTTCAGTGCAGATTTTAGCACAGTTGAGAGGTTCTGTCTCCTTTCCACTAGAGAAAGCCAGTGGCACAATCAGCAGTCAGCCCTCTGTGTGTGCACTCCTGTGCCTCCAGACATCTGTCTTTCATGACTCCCCTAAGTTTCCATGCACTCTTTCCTTTTCATGACAGTACAGACTCCCCCCATATGAGTCTCACCCAGAACTGGGGTTCAGTGCAGTCGGAAGTTTCCATCTTCCTCACACAAGAGGAAGCCAGCCAGGCACTCTGCCTCCCATCTTCTCCACACATGTCTCTATATCTCAGCTTTTTGCATATCTCCTCTGAGTCTCTGTGAGCCCCTCTTTACTTCTAGTTGTAGAATTTCCACTCAGCCAGCTTTCCTGTGGTTCTGGATGATGTCCATTCTGTCTTTTAGTTGTAGTTTTGAAATTATTGTGTGAGGCAGAAGTTTAGGTGTTCACCTATGCTGCCATCTTAGTTTCTCTGCAAGCCCTTACTTTTTTTATCTTGCAGACCAAATTCAAAATGTTTAGACTTTATTTTTCATGCTTTATTTTGCATAATGTAAATGACATTCTATACTTAGTGTTCTAGAAATCTATTTTCTTTGGTCATTCATCTGATTGTTAAATACTTTTTTACTTATTTTGGCACTGTTAAATGTTCTACAATTATTGCCAAATCATTTTCCAAGAATATCTTTGCTAAGAAAAAGGAACATACTGAACATAAGGAAAACTCAAGTTGATTTCTCTGTGTGATAAGTTCTAATATTTGAGCACATCAGCCAATTAAAAGATTTTTTTAATGTTCCTGATGAACTGCAAGACATTTAGCTATGCTTTGTGATAATTACACACCAATCTCTAAAGATCTAAACATATCCATTTAGAATCCTCTCTAAGCCACAGGAAATAAAAATTGCCTGAGCTGAAAATCCCTGTGTAAAATAGGATGTATAGTGAGGTAAAAACCACCTGCTGGTCCAGATCACTATTAGGGCTATTCATCCTGTGTCTTTATGACCCCTGCACGCACTCATCTTTGCCATTTGGTAGATTGAATATATACTATGGTCATGCTAATAGGATTTCTTTTTGTAATATTCATATATCTATTCTTTATCATGACAAGATAACAAAAAGTATCAGATGAATGAAAATAAATTTGAATGCAGACTCATATTTACTTGTGGAAGTGTAGACAACCTGAACATGATCTAATCTACTTTAGGTCATGTTCTAGAAATTGGATTTTATGATGTATCTGCATAAGAACTATGAGAAGCTGTCCAAATGGGGGTGCTGACAATGAAACTGAAGGAGGGGAAAACACATCCAAAGTTAAGTCATAATTAAATAAAAATATAACTCATCAACATAAGAGGTAGTTGATGGTTAAGTGCCATATAAGTAGTAAGGGCAATAAATAATATAGATTCAAAAGATTGATCCCCATGGGCTGCATTAGTCTAGATAAGCTCCATGTGAGAAATCAGACTTTAACCATGAATATACTTCTTTCATTAAATACAACCATTGTTTCCCTTATGAATACCCAACAGCTTCCTAGAATGCAATAGTGGTGGATATCAAGTAAGCAGTCACAATGTCTATTGCAGGTGTTCCCTTCTCCCTCACATCCTCTGGCAAATGTAAAATAGTTGCGATTGTATCAACTTGTTTTTAGTACAAATACAAGAAATTATTATCTCAATGAGAAAATTTATTGCTTATTATTTCAATAAGAGTCTTGGGATAGGTCTAGATTTAGATAATTCATCATCTTTCTGTTCTTTCATCCTGTTTATTGACTTTGTCCTCAACTCACTCCTATAATGTTATCAACAGGGTTGCCACAGGCCAGGTATCTAACCTGTCATCCCTCCTATAACCCTCCTCACACATGCACAACTTCTAGAGAGGTCTATCTGGATGTTCCCCAGCAGGCTTTCCCTCCCATCTCATTGACTGGCCAAAATTAAATCCCTTGCCCCCTTCCCGATCAATCTCTGGTAAGATGAAAGGATTAGAGAAGCCTATGACAGCATGGAAAGGTGATGAGAGAGGAGTAACTAGATAATTTGATAGGTGAATTATCCTAAATTATTAACTGTCAAAATGGTTTATCTAATCATTCCCTAAAGTATTTGCATTTTAAAGAACCAGTTCTATTGCACCAATGATATATTAGCTGTGAATTTTTAAGCAGCTTGACTTAGATTGGTAAGTGGAAGAAAGAAATCAAGCAAGTAGCATTCCCAGTAGACCAGAATTTTTCTAGTTATCAAATTTTCTCTCAGTCAGTAATGTATACTTCCTAAGAACATATGGTGTGTGCAAAGTATTGATTATAATGGATTTCTTTATGGGCTTCTATATGGAATTGAAATATAGCATCTAGAGTTTATCTAGTTATAGGAGGTTTTCAATTCATAAATATCTATACTAATAAAAGAGAAATATGCAAATTAACCATCACTCCACCCACAAGCCATGCCAATGACCTAATCAAGAGTGAGTATGGAAATTAATCCAACCTAAATGGCAGCTGGTCATGGAGCTGGAGCAAGCAGAAGGCTTGGGTTGCCCTGGCAATGGAGGAAGCGAAGCTTACCACCCACCCTGGCTGGCCCTGGCCTCTGCTCAAGGCTACAAAGTTTCGATTATAGAAGATAAATAAATCCCAACAAAAATGGCGGTGGCCACGGAGCTGGAATTGAGGAGGAGGCTTGGGTTGCCCTCAGTGATGGAGGAAGCCAAGCTTCCTGCCCTTGCTGGCCCTGGCTTCTGCTCAAGGCTACAAATTATAGAAAATTAAATAAATCCTAGATACTTGCTTCCAGCCAGCCTGGCCTCCACTCAAGGAAGCACTAATTTAAAAAAAAAAAAAAAAAACGAGAACAAAAGAAAGAAAAGAAAAGGAAAATAAAAACGGAGGGGCTGGGACTTTGGGTCCCTGAGGGGAGGGTGATCAGGCCAGGATGGGATGGCAGGGGCTGTTGGGGGTAAGCAGACCAGCAGGGGGGCCAGATAGGGGTGAGCAGGCCAATGGGGAGGGAAGGTGGAGGTGAGCAGGCCAGCAGGGAGGGGCAATTGGGGTGATCTGGCTGGTGGGAGGGCAGTTGGGGTGAGCAGGCTGGAAGGCAGAGTGGTTAGGGGCAAACAGGCAGGCAGGCAGGCAGGCAGGTGAGCATCTGGAACCAGCAGTCCTGGCTTGTGAGAAGGATGTCTGACTGCCAGTTTAGGCCTGATTCTTGTAAACCGGCAGTAGGACATTCTTTGAGAGATTGAAGAGGGTGCAGGGCGGGCTGAAGAACATCGCCCCTCTCCCTATCCCTGCCCCCCAGGCATGAATTTCATGCACCAGGCCACTAGTACATTTATAATCTTCTATTACTTAATAAAAATGACGATAACCCTAAAATATAGTGCTATTTGAAATACTCATTCCTATTTAATACACTTTATGAAATAAATAAATATGAAATTAATTTAGACATCTGCAACTTTTCTTCTTTTAAGTCTCATGGTAGGAATTTTAATCTTAGGCTAAATTGAACTCAGGTGTTTGAATCATGACATTTATTAGTTATTCTGTGTTATCTGGACCTTGTTCACAGTCTTTTGCCAGTGCACTGGAAAGTGGACTATGTATGTTTATAGGAGTGTCCCTCCACCTTTTTGCCTCACCCAGTTCACATAATTTTAAAGAAATGTAACATCTAAGGTAGCATCACAAAGAGCTATTTTTGACTATTTGTATATGATATTTTAGTTTAGCTTTTGCAAACAGGTTTTATAACCAACATTTTATAACATTTTTATGCTTCAATAAATTCATTCGCAACCAAAATTCTGAGGATGCTATGAAGGCAGGACCATAGGAAATGGAGTTCTGAACCTTGACTGTAATGCCCTTTTTAGGAAAATGAACATGGTGCCCTTTGGGGGAAAATGAGACACACATCTTCATCATCTCCATGAAATACAAAGGTGCCAAACTGTACCCTTGTGAACACTGTGCAGGAGGCAGGGACAGCGGTGTCTGGGAAAGCTCAAGTGAAGCAATTAGAATTATTCAGAATCCCTGGACAGAAATCCCTGCACTTAGCATCATGCTCAATTAAATGCCCCATTGATAGCATTTGCTTCCTTCCAGTGACCTTTCCTGAAATGTGGCATTTACTTAGTGTTGCAGTGACACATTGTCTTAGGGACAGTGCCTCAAAGCGCACATGTTCAAGGCAGGGGGGGAATGAGGGCTTTGAGCTGCCCTATGCACATGGGGGTCAGGCAAGGCCAGAGGCCAAATCCTGAGGCTGTTAGATTATCCTCCTCTGTCCCCCTCAGTGGTACCACCACTTTCTCCTACCCAGCATGTACTGCTCTTAAATCTCCTGCCCCATAGCTTCTCACCCTTTATTCTTTGAAACACCTCTGTTAACTTTCCCAGCAATCCACTGGCTTCTAATTTGAGAAAGAAAAGCTTTGTTTGCTCCCGTCATGGGAACACTAAGCCCTCTGAACAAAGAGGGAGATGTCTGTCACACAGGTGGCTATTGCCTTGAGACCTTATTTAAGATGATGGCAAAGCCCTCCCTCCTTTCCTTCACCATTGTCACCAACTTAGAACCTTCTGTCACTAGCCTTGTCATTTCCAGTCAGAACATTTCCCAAAGTTACTTCATTGATTAGCTAGAAACTTGAACAGCAGTAACTCAAAGCATGAGGATTGCAGTCAGCCACGAACAAAGTGGCCTTATATTAAATCCTAGAAAGTTATGGGCTATGTTAGAAAATAAGACAGAAAAAAATAAAGAAAAACTTTTTAACTGGAAAAGCAGTTATGAAAGGGGACACTTCCTTCATCCCCACCCCTGACATTTATTCATAGACCCCCGACTAGTCTCTGATTCCTGCCTTTCTTGGTTGTATTTTCCAGTTGTTTTCTCACTTTTGACGTTCTTAATGTTCTGGTTTACAATTTCTTGACTTTCTTATTTTGCCTCTTTGACACTTAAAGATATCCTAATCTCATTAAATAAACCCATTCTAACCACCCCTGTCCCTGCAGCAGAAAGAACCTTTCAGCCGAAACCGGTTTGGCTCAGTGGATAGAGCGTTAGCCTGTGGACTGAAAGGTCCTGGGTTCGATTCTGGTCAAAGGGCATGTACCTGAGTTGGGCGCACATCCCCGGTGGGGAGCGTGCAGGAAGCAGCTGATTGATGTCTCTCTCTCATCGATGTTTCTAACTCTCTATCCCTCTCCTTTCCTCTCTGTAAAAAATCAATAAAATATTTTTTTTAAAAAGGAAGAACCTTTCAGACTGTCACCTAAGGTCACTTTCAGGCAATCACTGACCTCCTTTGATCAGTGATCACCATCACCTTTATTTTTGGAGATACTCCCAAAGTCAGGACATAATTATAAACAATATCATGAAAGTTTGCAACGTTTTCCTGAAGTCTTTTTACGGCTACTCGGGCCTTAACTTGTAAATTATGTCACTAACCTTCCCATATACACATAAACACCCACTAGTACACAGTCCAAAAATTTAGGGAGGCCTCATATGCAGAATAGTGCCCGCAATCAATTTAGAATAAACAGTAAGAAATGCTGCCAGATTGCTTAACTTCAGGATGTTCTCAATCAAAATTCTAGGCAGTCTTTTGTTTGTAGCTTATTTGTATATTCCAGCTGTGCCTCTTATTCATTCATCGTGATACAAAGACCTATGTTCCATAGAATATCAAAAACAATACTTGTAAAGTGAAAATGAAGAACATAATGAAACCAGCAAGGTACCATTATTGATAACACTGTTTATGGAGATCTGAAATTCATCTCTAGAAAACAAATAGTATCATCCAGCTGAACATTGTAGAACTATTATCTACTTACTGCCCAAGATAAATAGGTATTGGTTTTTCTCTCAGTGTCCATAGTTGAAGTCACTCACCCTCGGTCTCTGTGGACCAAATTTCTTTTTGACACCCAGGAAACCTTCCTAGCCACTCTCTGGAAGCTTCAAGCACTTTTTCTGGGCAGCATGGCCCTGGTTAAGCTGCAGATACCAGAGCCTCACCCCAAACCTCCATTAGTAGCATCAACATTGAGGTGAGGGATGCCCTGGTTATTTGTAAGTGCACGCTTTGCTTTGACTGTCAGAGAACTACGTGTATTGAGTTAAAAGGCTTTTACAGGCACTTGTCACTATCAGTCTGCCCTGTGGCAGATGTTGTACCTGACACTCAGTAAAGGTTTAGGAATGAATGAGTGCGGTTGAGCGGTCTGTATGCTATGCAAGCATTTATGTGCATTAGGCTTTATTCTGGCCTGAGGGGCCTGAAAGTCACCTCATTCCTCAGTGGCATTCACCAGCCACTTATAAAAACGAATAGGACTTGTTGGTACATATAGGAAATTAGGGTTCTATCAGCCAGTTTAAGGAGTGAATTATCAAAAGTGTGACAGGCATGTGAATAAACCAGGTAATTCAGAGAATTATTTCCTTCTCACCTTTTTTATTTTCAGAAGTCTCAAAATCCAGCACTTGGTTTCTTTTACGGGTTGTAACTTAAACCGTTTTCTCAACCATGCTTGATCCTCACGTGGATTTGCTGTGGGGGCCATTATTTTGGTTTATCTCTACTTGGACTTTGTGGGGGTCAGTTAGTCCAGAGACTAGTGGTACAGAGTGCACATTTTATCCTCATGTGGGGCAATTAGCTTTGTTATAAGAAAAACAACCGTGGCTGAGCTCCTTCTCTCTGGGTCAGCCATCATGCCCGTGCCTACTTTTGGTGCCAGGAGCCGCAAGGGAAAGCACATAGATGGTTCAACCCGGCCAGCAATAGGGTGAGAGACTCAGCTGGAGTCCCCGGTGCTGGCTGCATGCTTGCATCAATTGGTCTGATCACATGTGCGTGGAGAGGGAAAAACCCTGGTTAAATAAAGTTTCATCTGTGCCAGTCGGCCTGGTGGAGGAGATAGCTATTCTTGTTTACAAAAGATTGGTCAGGGTGCTTAATTATAAAACTACAATATGGAGGTCCAAAAGATGAGACATTTCTCCACACTGACCCCATTCAATTCGCCTCACAAACACAGTCCCTTCTAGGACGGACTTCCTTTCCCAGGTAAAATGTTCAAAAGACAGACAGTTGCCTGAACAATTATGCTTAAGTTTTTATATCTTTTGAGTTTTTAAAGGCTCAAAAGTTTCTAAGATATGTCATATGTTTGTAGTTACTTATTTTAAAAAGTGGTTCAGGATTTTTACAAATAATAAAGTTTGTAATTATGCAAATAAGGTTTTATTCTTCCTCAGATTACACATATGTGAGGTTTTTTATTCAAATATTTTATTTTAATTTCTACTATATTTATGTCAGGATTTTCAGTTTACTTTAGAATTTGTAACACATGATCCTGGGTTTTTTGGCACCATTTTTATCTTTTCTGTTTATTCTATTTATTGTTTTTTGCAAACAAAGTCTAGAAAGGAAAAATTAGATTTAAATTAATGTGGTGTTGAAATGGCAGTAGGCATATAAAAGCATGTTTCTAATGGCTGAAAGCATTTAACAAATGTTATTCATTATTATAAAAATATCTCAGGAGCCCTGGCCAGTTTGGCTCAGTGGATGGAGCATCAGCCTGTGGACTGAAGGGTCCAGGGTTCAATTCCAGTCAGGGCATGTGCCTTGGTTGCGGGCCAGTCCCCATTGTGGAGTATGCAGGAGGCAGCTGATTGAAGTTTCTCTCTCATTGATGTTTTTAGCTCTCTGTCCCTCTCCCTTCATCTGTAAAAAATCAATAAAAATGTTTAGAAAAAAAATATATATATATGTGTGTATATATATATATATATATATATATATATATATATCTGCCAAAACCGGTTTGGCTCAGTGGGTAGAGTGTCAGCTGTGGACTGAAGGATCCCAGGTTCGATTCTGGTCAGGGGCCTGTACCTTGGTTGCAGGCACATCCCCAGTGGGAGGTGTGCAGGAGGCAGCTGATCAATGTTTCTCTCTCATCGATGTCTCTAGTCCTCTATCCCTCTCCCTTCCTCTTTGTAAAAAACCAATAAAATATATTTTAATATATATATATATATATATATATATATATATATATATATATATCCAGGAAATGAGAGATGAATGGAAATATTCTACTATTTCCTTTTTATTGCATTCATGTTCAAAAAGCATCTTTTATTCTCTATACTTACACAAAAGCCTTTAGTTTATCAAAATTACAGAAGAAAGCATGCATAGTTCAACAAAATTAATTTACATTTTGCTTTAAAATAAGTGCTGTGACTACAGTAGAACAGATTGATACTTAATAGTCTAAGAATTAGTTCTAAACAAATAATGAAGCCGCTCTGTAGAAAGGCGGTTGAGGGAGGCTGGAAAGCTATTCTAGATGCCTGCACCCAGTCCTTCCTCCCTGCACCTACTCCATGTTGAGAGAGGTCCTTTGGCCTGTCACCAAGTAAGCATGTGGTCATGCAGCCATCTGTTTAAACCGTCTCAGAGTAAGGAAATAGTCAAGGGTTTCACCACCTTCCCAGGGGATTGGAGCTGTGTTCAGAAGTGAATATGAGGCTGGAGATGGGTTCATCTAAGTCCTTGCCATGCAAGGTGTGGTCCCTAAACCAACAGGTGCACAGCCATCCCCTGGGAGCGTGTGAGCAATGCAGATCTCAGACTCCAGCCAGGCCTAACCCTGTTCCCCAGGTGATGTCTGCACCTATTAGAAATGGAAAAGAATGAGTCTGCGTAAGATTAATTGAATACCAAATCAGAAATGAGGTTCTGTATAGATAAAGCCAGTTTCAAATATAGCCTGGAGGGCGAGCATGTTCTAATGGGTGACGGTAAGTGCAGTTACAGCGAGCTTTCCGGTGTGCCCTCTGTTCTCGGCAGTCCACGTGCATTAGCTCCTTCAGTCCTCAGCAGACTACAAGGTCTGTCTGCTATGAGGTGCTGTAATTACCTCCTATTTTATAGATAAGAGAACTGAGGCATAGAGAGGCTGTGGTTAGTGCCTTCTACAAAAAACAACAAAACATGCTCATGACCGGACAAGGGGAAATTTTTGCCTTATTAGGTAGAGCCAAAAAACTAAAATGGGGTAAGAAACTAAGATCATTTTTAGTTCCTCAATAAAAATTATGAGAGGCCAAGACTGATTTGGCTCAGTGGATAGAGCGTCAGCCTGCAGACTGAAAGGTCCCAGGTTCGATTCCAGTTGGGGGCATGTGCCTTGCTTGCGGGCACATCTCCACTGTGGGGCGTGCAGGAGGCGGCTGATCGGTGTCTCTCTCTCATTGATGTTTCTGACTTTCTATCCCTCTCCCTTCCTCTCTGTAAAAAATCAATAAAATATTTAAAAAAATAAAAATAAATAAATAAAAATTTATGAGAAGCAGCCGAATAAGAGGAAATTTCTTTCTTTTAATCTTGTGAACCTTACATGTTCTGTTTTTAAAATATCACTTATAATCTATATCCCATATGTCCCAACTACAGCAAATACGTGATCTGAGTCAGTTATTTTAACCTGCCAATACCTGACTTCAAAAAGATGTCTGAAACTCTTTCCCGTGGAAATCAATGAAGTGAATGTGGGCTTCATATGTAATTGGTCAGCTCTAGAGATATGCTAAAAGCCAAGTTGCAATCTGTGGAGAAAAGTTTTGCTTGGAAAAATAAGTCTCTCCCTGTATTTCACCGGGTGTCTCCGCACTGTAGCTCTTCCTGGGCTGCTGGTGAGGGGTTCGGAGTCTGGCTGCCAAGGCCAGCAAGGCAGCAGGGTCAGAGGAGAGCTGGCCTGGCAAAACCCTGGCCCACCTGGTTCATGGCTATTTTGTATTCACGGTTGTCATGTTTTTATTTGGCAAACTAGGGGAGAAGAGGTCAGTGCCGCTGACTAAATAGACATGTATTTCATATCCTAAGAAGTTTTTGCGGCACGCTAGTTGAAAATTGCTGGAATGTAATACTGTGTAGAGTTTAACTCAACTTTTAAATCAACTTTGGTCGTTTAAAAATATTGGCCTCTCTTTTTATCTCTTTGATAAATGCCACTTACATTTTTAAAAATTTACTTCGTATTATGTTATTTGAATAATAATTTGAGTTTCTTATTACAAAAATATGATCCAATTTCATTGTAAAAAATACACACACACACACACACATAAAAAAAATGAAAAAGAAGGAGGAAAAATGACCTATAATCCTACTGTTCAGAGAATAACTGATAAAAACAATTTGGTGGATATCTTTTTTTTTCTAAAGAGAATTACTTAAATTTTTTTTTCAAAAAAATTTGACATACATACAATATAATATTAGTTTTAGGTATACACCATAGTGATAAGACATTTATATACCTTACCAAGTGATTACCCCGATAAGCCTAATACCCACCTGACACCTTGCATAGTTATGACAGTATTATTAACTCCAGGCTGTACTTCACATCTCCATGACTATTTTTTATATCTGGGAATTTGTGCTTCTTACTCACGTTGATCTTTTCACCCAGTCTACAATCCCTTTCCCATCTGGCAGCCATCAGTTTGTCTGACAGAGTCAGACATCTATCTAGAACTTTGTGACTTGTCTTCCCTAATAGTGTATATAATATGCTACTGTTAAATGCTCTCTAGGAAAACATTTTAAAAAGTTGCATCATATTCTGCTTATGAATGGTACTACACATCACCTATCTGACATGTAGGATTTGTGTAGTGTGTGTGTGTGTGTGTGTGTGTGTGTGTGTGCGTGCGTGCGTGTGTGTGTTCATATTGCCATTGAATGTGTGATGAATATCTTGGGAGTTATTTTTTGGCATATATTCTTAGTTCCTTGGAGTAACTTTCTAGAATTGTGTTAATAATCTAGAGACAACAACATCATGGACATTAATGAGTGTTTACCATGTGTCAAGCACTTTGCAAAGTACACCCTCCAACAATCATGTGAAGTAGGAATTACTGTTATCCTTATTTTATAGACAGGAAACTGAGGCTCAGAGGGCTTGCTGTCGGGTCAGGGTTACAGACAGGGTACTTGCTGGTACCAGGGCTTGTGATCATGATCCACTTGCTCTCCAGGGTGGCTTTTATACTCTTCAGTCTGCTTGGTGCTCCTTTTCCATGTACTTTTTCCCTCGGTGGTGTCTTCCTCTGCCAACACCATATGCTCTGGCTTGGTTTTCATCCACACCATGTGTGAGTATTTTGCCCTTGTGTGCACCACAGCTTCCTCAGAACATCCATGGCCTTCCCACTTTTTCTCCTCAACACTTGCCATTTCCTTCATTTCCTACTTCTTGTTCACGCATCTGTTCAAAAAAGTCTGGGCACCTTTCCTATCCCCTGGTTTCTGTATTTAGCCTGTCCCTGCTGCCTGCAGTCAGGGTGGATTGTCTCATCTGCTTCTCTTGTGATCTGAAGTACAACATGAAAGCTAAGCAGATCTCTGCTCAGAGATCTGTGCTCCTAGAGATTGGTGCTCTTCCTGCCTCACTTTTCTTCTGCACCAAGGACCCCGGGGTTTTCATTAGTCAATGGACCAGGACACTGCTCAGTCTGCATCGTTATGAGCACGGTGCATGGGAGCAGCCATGACGGCCTGCATGTCAAGCCCAATCACCCAAAACATAATCATCTGGAGTAAAAAGGTAATCAGGATGAATGAAAAAGGAAGGGAAGACTGTACCAGACCTCAGCTTCTGCTCTTCTCCAAGCTCTGGCTCTGCGCAGGTCCCACACTTTTCCAACTCCTTCGTTTACTGGGTCCTTGCCTCCTAAAACATCTTTCTCCATCATTTCTTCTGGGTCAAGTTCCCCTTCGTCTTTAAGACCCATTAATAATGCTGCCTCTTCCAGACATCTGCTTTCATTTCCATCTCTATACCTTGGAAGTCACCTGCTCTTCCCAGAGCTATTATGCAGGTTCCTTACTCATCTCTTATTATTATGTACAAGTCTTTGGTCTTACCCTTAAAGTCAGAGGCCAGAATTCATGTCTCATTTATTATTGTGTTTTCCACAAGGCCAAACACAAATGCATTCATTGAGTAAATTAATGAATCAGTGAATAAATAATAAACTATAAAAGCTTGTCCTATTATATACAATAGTAGAAAAACATAAAATCATTTAACAAAATTAATATATAAAATTCATATATTATAAAATAATTTAAGAACTGAGATATAGCCCTAGCTGGTTTGGCTCAATGGATACAGCGTTAGTCTGCAAACTGAGGAGTCCCAGGTTTGAATCCGGTCAAGGGCACATGCCCAGGTTGTGGGTTGGATCCCCAGTAGGGGGTGTGCAGGAGGTAGCCAATCAATGATGCTCTCTCATCATTGATGTTTCTCTCTCTCTCTCTCTCCCTTCATCTCTAAAATCAATAAAATATAATTTTAAAAAAGGACTGAGATATAAAATATTTTAGTAGAAGTATAACAACACATAAGCTATTTGGGTGAATGGAAATACCACTTTTTAAAAAGCAAATTCTAAATAATAATTTCTTCAGATACAGTGAAAACAAAAATCATTCAGCAAACAACAAAACAGAACACAACCAATTAGGCCTAGTTTTTTGGAAGGAAAACAATTTAGTAAGTAATTTTGGGGTTAAGACTTAACATGGTAATTGCTGAATTTCTTTTAAAGGAAACTGAGATATGAGATTATTCAGTGGGATTAATAAGTCAAGGAACTTGGGTTCTCAATTAGCTGTCTAAACCTTGCATATATTTCCAAAAATGTGTTTACAAAGGAGGAGACCATGTTTCATGTAGAAGAGAATGAGAGAATCCACCTTATAAATTTGAGGTGAGGAGTAAATGAGTTAATGCATGCAAAGCTTAGTATCTGCAACATTGCAATCACTATAGAAAGGTTAGATGTTAGGTTTCTTTTCTCTTCCAATGGAGTGGCCCTCATCCTCTCTTCTGTAATGACAGGCAAAGGAAATATGTGCAGAGGTAAATCTGTAAATCCTCACTTAGTTTCATTGATAGGTTCTGTGACTTTAAGTGAAACGACCTGCAACAAACCCAATTGTACTGTAATCTAATTGATATAAATAAGAGTTAATATAATTCCTATGGCATCTCATCAATATTATAACAAAACTAGAGGCCCAGTGCATGAAATTCATGCATGGGAGGGGGCGTGTTCCTCAGCCCAGCCTGCACCCTCTCCAATCTGGGACCCCTCAAGGGGTGTCTGACTGCTCATTTAGGCCTGATCCTACCATTGGACATCCCTCTCACAATCCAGGACTGCTGGCTCCCAATTGCTCACCTGCCTGCCTTCCTGATTGCCCCTAACCATTTCTACCTGCCAGCCTAATCACCTCTAACCACTCCACTGCCAGCCTGATTGATACCTAACTGTTCCCTTGCCAGCCTGTTTGCCCTTAACTGCTCTCCCTTCTGGGCCTGGTCACCCCTAACTGCCCTCCCCTACAGGTCTGTGTCTCCCCCAACTGCCCTTCCCTGCAGGTCCAGTCACCTCCCACTGTTGGCCTGGTCAACCCTAACTGCCCTCTCTTGCAGGCTTGATTGCCCCCAACTGCCATCCCTTGCAGGTCTGGTCCCTCCCAATTGCCCTTCCCTGCTGGCCATCTTGTGGTGGCCATCTTGTGTCCACATGGGGGCAGCCATCTTGTGTGTTGGAGTGATGGTCAATTTGTACATTACTCTTTTATTAGAAGGATGACATTGAGTGAAAAGATGTTATTCAAGGACCTGCTAGAAAATAAAAATTTTTCTTAGTGTTTTATTTATACCTAAAAATTACACTACTGTTTTCATAAAACCTCAAGGCAATTAGCCAAGCATTTGTTTTTTATCACAGAGGGCCAGTTCACTGAAAACAAGTGACTGAAGCTGCCAGTGTTTAAAGCATGTTAGTTGGGAAGAGAGTGGAGCATGTGAAGCTAAGAGAGCAGCATGAAATCTGTTCCACTTTTAGAAGCCTAACTCTTGGCTCTTTCTTTTATCTGTAATTATATGGTGAAGAACAAATGACAAGTCACCTTTTTGCCTCCAAGTGATCCCATTCCTATTTATAAATTCTGAGTGATAATTGAAGGGTTTAGAAATGTTTTAGATGAGGCAAACTCGAGAAGTTTGCCTCTTTAACCAACATGCAGTGTTCTCTCTTCTGCAGAAAGACACTGATTTCTAACTTCCAAGTAGAAGGAGAATCTGGGCCCCTCAGCCTCTTTCAACAGAATGCTCTCTTATCGCATATATTGGCCTTTGTATGAGCTTTCTTTTGTGAGAAAGGTTTGAATGAATGAAAGTTGCTATTTTCTACAGTACAGATTCCATTTGCACTGAGGTTGGCTTTGGGATTTAGGCCAGCAGGATGCTCTTCATTGCCACCAGAGCCCTAAGCAGCATGTGCAGATGTAGAAACTGTGTTTTCATACTTCCGCACGCTCACGCAGTGTGCTGTGGGCTGCCGTGCTCTCTGGCTTCCACCTACACTTGTGCAGGTATTGTACTGCACAGTTCAGAGGTCACCATCCCCCTCACACTTGCATTACAATAATGTCCAGTTAGGTATTTTGAGGAAGAGAGCCCCTTGGAGCTGCATACTTCCCTCCAGCTGTCCACTGCCTCACACCCACCTGGTCTGTCTCCTCTAAAACATCTCCTCTGGCTTCTTCTCTCTCAACTTTTATAATGAAAATAAAATGTAAAATTAATCCATTTAGGTCGGAATGTCTGCTGGGGATTCAAGTTGCCAGGGGCTTTTGTTTCAGGTTTTTAAAGAATGGTTGATCCATCCAAGTTAAACTAACACCAGAGAGAAGAGGTTTTAAAGCCAGGAGGCAGTGTGTGCCTAGTCCCCTTTGTCCACTCTGAGCTGTCAGCTCCCCACGCATGGTCACATGTGAGGAAAACTCCAGCCATAGCCAGCCCTCCTCTTGTAACAGACTGCCGAGCTTTCACCTCAGTACAGTTCTAGACTCATGGGATTGGGTTTGTGTCAGTATCACATTGAAAAGGTGACTTGTTCAACAGAAGGGACAGGAAGCAGGGACCGTAATTCCCACAGCAGTTATTCTTATTTAATTACAAAATTGTCATGTACTCTACCTCATACTCTAGTAATCTGTGTGTTTTTCTTATTCCAACTACACACTTGTAAGCTCCCTCAGACTTGTACCTTCTCCAGAAAGTGCTGAAGTTAGGCCCAAGTTGGGTAGAAGATTACTTAGAGTTGCATGACTTGTAAATGAAAGGGTCAGAAATATAACTGGAATTTCCTAAGGCCATATACCCATCTAGTGTTCTTTCCATGCTACCACTTTTTCAGTTACCTGTTGCTGGACAACAAACCACTTCCAAAGTCCAGTCCTCAAACAGCGGTACTGTTGTTTCTCCTAGGTTGATGGGGTAAGCATTTGGATAAGGCTCAGGTTGACTGTTCTGTTCCACAGGAGGTTGACTGGGTTGACTGCGTCACTCATTGGCTGACTTCACATGGGTTGAGCAGAAAGGTCCAGTAAGACTTCATCCCCAAGTCTAGAACTCAGAGCTTCTCTTATGGCCTCCTTCTCCATTTCCTCTCCTGTCTCAGTATTCTAGCCTGAATTCCTTACAACATGGTAACTATCTTCTTCCAGTGGGAGCAGAAGTGAGCAGGCCTCTTATACTAGTGCCAAACTGGCCCCGTTTGACCTCTGCTGTATTCTCTGGGTTAAGGCAGGTCACAAGGTCAGCCAGGCTCAATGGAAGGGAACAAGGTGTACAATGAGAGGAGGACTGCATGGCGGCCATCTTTGGGAGCTAACCACAACCATCATTAACCAACATGCAGGGTTCTCTCTTCTGCACTGTCCTGATAGAACAGGGAAAATCAGCCAAAACAAAGGGGAAAAAGAACAATACCCTGAAACACTCATCCTTTTCCACTAAAGCCCAGCCGAAGAGTCGGGAAGGTGGCACCACCTTCCCACAGGCCCCTGTCACTGTCCCTTGACTGAGCTTCTTCTGGTGGCGTTTGTCTTTACTTGGGATATTAAAGACATGCTTAGTGCTGGTGTTATCCTACAGTGGACTCTTCTCAATAATGTGTTTCTAAATTAGCTACTGCTCTATTTTCTGTATCACGCTTTCAAATGCGTATTCCTAAGGGCTTATTCTCCGGGCAGCAGTTAGAAATAGTGCTTTTCAGTGCTGTCTATGTGTGTTGCTAAAATGTAATACACCTACAAGTAACCTTTTCAACTGTTAATTTCCATCTATAAGTCAAATTATATGCAGTCACTAAGGAAAAGCAAAGCTCAGTAGGTATTTTTATGTGAAAGGATAAGCATCTAAAAATGAAAAATCAATTTTCTAGCCTGTTCCGGCTCCAGCACAGTATTCTCTTTGTATTCTAGCTCACTTGGTTTAAAGTATACTACCTAATGAGGATAATTCTCTTTCTCTGAAAAAAAATTCCCTTAATCTTCTAAATATCCTGGGGAAGTTTTTTGCATGTATCATTTTTCTTTAAAAAAAAAGATTTTTCCTTTTGTTATAGTTAGATTGTCTTTTACCATTTAGATAATTACTCAACCCAGAGTATTTTTCCTAGAAACAATCAAATAAATAAAATGCTCTAGTGTCATATCAAGAGAGGAAATGTAAGAGCAGCTATTTATGGACTGCAGGGACAAAACTTTTCCAAGTGCTTTGGGGAAATCTCACTTTTTAAGAGATTATCATTGTCTGGAAAGTGATGAGATGTGTCATATAAATGGAAATCTTCAGTTTCCCAAATGTGCGTGAGAGAAAATGTAATTTTTTTGTACCAGCTGCCTGGGGAATATAGCTCACTGAAATCCAATTTACTCTCCCGATTTGTGGGACTCAGTAGTTATAGAAAATATTTTATGTTCTTTTTTATATGGGTAAACATTTATGCATGGCACAAAGCTAGCATTCAATTAGGGAAAGTCCAGATTTTTTCAGCCTCTATTTTACCCTTTTTCCATCTGATTGGTAGTGGCAGTAGTTCGTTTGCTCGTGTTTATTTCCTATTTTCTTGAGCTTTATCTAGGATTGAAAAGACACTGTACTTCTCTAAATAGTCCAGATCATTGGAGAACTTTGCAGATTTTATTTGATTTTTAAAATTTTTCCATATCTTTACCTGCTTCACTTTAGGAAGAAGAATTAGAAGCCCAAGTTTCCTTCCTTCAAGGACAGTTGAATGACCTGGATGCCATGTGCAAATACTGTGCGAAGGTGATGGACACTCATCTTGGTGAGTGAACTGCTTTGGGCCTGGGAATGGTGATTGTCATAACAACAGAGCCGCTAGACCCCTTGTTAAGCTCTTCACATGAATTATCTCGTGTAAACCTCATACCATTCTGTGGCAGATAGACTGTTACTGTTCCCATGACACAGATGAGGAAACTGAAGTACAGAGAGATTGATAAAATGTCCCAAGCTTGTATCTCTAGTAAGTGGAGAGGAAATTAAAATCAAACAGGCTGACTATAGTTTTCAACTCTTTACTGCGACACTGCCCTTTATAGGTATCTGTCTACCTCAAGCCAAAATAAAATGTTGTGCTTTCAAGATCAAACCGTCAGTTTTTTTTGTGCCAACCTGGCTGTAATCACTAATGTGATTGTTTGGACAATGCTTTCTTATTTTTAAAAATACATGTTTTAACCAACTTCCTGAAATACATGTTAGGACCTCATGACCTTTTCTAACTCTGACTGTGCTTAGGGTCTAAGAAATGTCCTAGTGTACACACGAGTTATATGTATGTCACATCAGAAAGTCTTTGGCCACTATGTCTCCATTTGTAGACATCTGTGTTTTATAGGGTCACATGTATGTGTTAACATGAGCAACTCCACATTGCTTGCAAAAGCTTTTATAATGCATAGTGTTACTGTTTATCAGCCCACTTATGGACATTCTTTCTTTCTCCACTCTGCAGTGTCTAGCATCTGTAGTTTGGGAACAAATTAGGGAAGTGAGACATGTACTCTAATGGGAGTGGCCTGAGTGCTGCTTTCTGAGTATGGAGAATGGCAACACCAAGTATTGTAAGAAATCAGGATGCATCCCACCTGTGAGGATGCACCTCCAACCCTGGGGCCATCATTGAGGGTGGACTCTCTACCTCAGACTCCACTGGTCTCTCAGCCTACTAGGTCACAAGTCCATTGTATGTGGCCAGAAGGCTGTCACTTGGGTGTTGTCTGAACCATCCTTGCTTCTGGCACGTACTCTTAGGGATTTGGAGAGCTGCTGCCTTAGGTGGCTGGCTGCCTGTCAGTATCTGATTAGGTGGCAGGATGAGCTCTATTTTAGCCTCTGCCTTATTTCTACTCTCTGCCTTATTTCTACCACTTCTTCGGAGAAAAGAGTTCAAGAGGAGGAAACAGCATGAAAGACCCGGTCACATCTGATTATTCTACCCCTTCAAAACTCTGTTTATTCATGTGTTTCTTTATAGAACTAAGTTTACAAGAATATCATAGCATCATAATTTAAAATGTATCCAAAATAAGAAATGAAGAGATAGTTTGTATATAAATGACTGATCTGTATTATATGACTGATTTTAGCTAATCAATTCGTCTTAATTCTAAAGTGTGTACATATGTGTGTATGTACACATGTGTTTGTGTTGTTGCTTTGTTTTGTTTTTTGGCTTCTCTGGCTACATGGATGACCTTTTCACTACTTGATTTTGCTCTTGACCAGAGTAGGAGAACAAAGAAGTAACGGAGAGAAAGATTTACTGAAACTCTAGAAAATCCTGCTAGGAAATTTCCAAGCTGTTTGGTCCACGTAGCAGCTATTAAAGCAGCTCGACTTAAGCCTCAGAATTGTCCATGGGAGGGGGAAACACTTTAATTATAAAGGAAAGCCCATGCCAGCTGTGAGTTTTCAACTAACCACAAAACTAGATTGGTTTTTGTCTTTCACTTTCAGCCAGAATCCTGCACACAGCCGTGACTTCTATTCACATATTAATGTCCTGGCCGTGCTTTTAAAGGGAGTTTCGGGGATGCTACAAAGAATTCCTGGCCCCAGGAGCCACAGATAAATTTCCTTTCATCTGCATTTTATAGCATTTGTTTATTAAAGGTTTTTTCTGTGATATAGGCAATTTTGATTCTAAGCAGAAATTTTAGGAAAACTCATTAATTAAGGCAAAGCTCTTGATTTACTTGACTTATTATAGTTACTTTAAAAATGGCTTTAACACCCTAGTGTTTTTTTCCATATAATGTTTTCTATTTTTCCTGATTATCAAAGTATTCTAAAATTAGAACAACTGAAATATCCATTAGAAAGTGACTGAGTAGAGTAATTTAGATATGCAATCTCGATAAAAATTAAAAGTTCTAACAAGTTTTATTTATTAACATAAGGAAATGTTCATGATATATTATTAAGTGAAGAGGGCAGATGGCAGACTAGTGTGTATTTGATATGAAAATAACTAGTAACAGTGGTTGCCTAGGTGAGGGAAGATTATAGAGCGACTTTCTAAGAGACAATCTTCTATGCTCTGAAAATGCAAGGCAGCCACTAAAAATCTGTAGACAGTTTAAGTGCATGTAACTAACACCTAGCCAGGGAGGTCAGTCTTTGTACTAGGGCAAGAGGCAGCTGTCAGAGCAGCTGAGTGTATCTGAGAAGCAGAGACAGCCTCCTGGCATCAGACAGACACCGGTTATACAGGCTCTATCTCTTCTTAGCTCGGCCAGGCTGCGATTGTGTGCTCTAATATAAAATGGAGATAAAGGTATATATCTTGCCAGTTTGCTGCCAAAGCCTGGCTCAGAGTGGGTATCAACACAAACCCTCTCCTTGTTCCCGTTAACTCCTAACTGCCCCTTCTCAGGGAAGACCCTAAGAGACCCGCCCAGCCCATGACCAGAGAGCGGAGTGACTGTCTATTTATGAAAGAGCGGGGGCCAGTGGCACATGGCCCAGCACCTCACTGACTGAATACTGCTTTCAAACGGTGCGGAAAGATGGTGCGATTATGGATGTGCTGATTCTGAGACTGTGTGTGTGAGCTCTGTGATGAGAAGGCTGTTTCAGAATTGAATGTTGGCTGTGCACGCATTGACATGGTCCAGATGCGCGGGGCCACAGTGCAAGCTGTGAGCGCTGCCTCAGAAACTTCTCCTAACGATCATGGTCTGCACCGCGTTCCTTCCATTTCAGCGAGTTCTGTATCACCCTGTGTTTTCATCGGACATGCAGTAATATCTGAAAATGTCAGCTCTGGTTCAAGGCTGTTATTATAGCTGATAGAACAAATAGAGAGAGAAGCCTCTCCGTTAAAAGTTATAAAAAGGCAGTTGTTCAGATTGTCTTTTAATTACAGAGGCAATAAAATTGACAGGTTGGCAGTATTTCCTTATGAATCTTGGAACCCAAAACTGCAAGAGTATTTATTTTATAAAAATTCTAATTTTATTACCGCCACAGAATTGAAACTATTTGAATTCAAAGATTGAGAGACAGGAATTAAAAATAAGTGTTTTATTCAATCTCAACTTTTCCTGACAACTTCAGAAGACTTTCTTTTTGTGTTCATGTTTCTGTTGCCATAGCTACTCCCCTTTCTTGTCATCCTGACAGTTGAGTTAAAAGCCACTGACAGCGTTGTATAACCCCCGTGGCTGAGCGCAGGCTATTTTTAGGCTTGCCGTGCCTCACATGTAATTGCACGTGGGCGAGCAGCCTGCACTTCTCTGATCTGTGAGCAGCTGGGCTGAGCGGCCAGCTGTTTACCGGGAGTCTGAGCCGCTCGCCCCGCTGGCCTCTCGTGCCCACATCTGCCTGCTCCTAGCGGAGGTGTTTTCATCAAGTGGCATTTAGACACTGGATTCCAGCAGCTTGGCGCCTTCACTGGTTGTTCATGTAAACAAAGGGAGGATTAAATGCAGTGGATTCAGGGAAATCAGGTTTCCTGTGCTCTTGTTGAGAGCCTTGGAATAGGACCTTAGACTAGTAAAGATGTAGGAGCCCTAAAAGCCATCTCAGCTAACTCTTCAGTCCCCAGATGAGGAAACCAAGGCAGGGAAGGATGAGTGACACGCAGCTAGCTGGCACTGGAAGTCCAGACCCGAATCCAGTCCCTGGCTTCTCGCTCACTGATGCTTCCGCCGAGGCCACACTTGGATCAGCTGCTAGATTTCAGACCTCCTGCTATTTTCTTGCACGTGTCATTACTGATTTTACACTTGTCACAATATTTATGCAAGAATTAGCTATAAGAGGAGGCCAGTTTTGAAAATTAGTTTATGTGCCTCTGTGAGAACTTTATAAATCTGATTTTCTAATGTTTACAAAAACCACTTTGAATGGGTGTCTTTGAAAATGTGCAATAGGGCAATTAACTAATGACTTTTGAAGAACGGAGAGAAGATGTGATCACCAGACAGCTCTCTCCCTGTCGGCCACGCTGTGATAAAAGCTTTCCACAACCATTTTAAGAACTCGAAGTCCCGTGTTTAACTGTGTGGCACTGCACTTCCTCCAAAGAAGGAAACAGACACTTTGCTGAGGATCCTGTGAGGTGGGACCCAAAGCTCTGCCTTTCTCAAAGCCCCCGGTGACCTGGTGTCACCAGCCCCTGACAGAGCAGAAGCAGCAAGGAGCAAGAGGGCTTAGAATTATTTGGGCTCAATTTAATGATGTGTCCTAACCTCACACTCCAGGCATATGTGCAGCTGAAATCTTTGGGCAGAGGGCTCACAGCCTCCTTCAGCCATCGGAAATTCAGTTCTTTCTCCAGCCTTTCTGAAATTGTCCTATTCTAGGTGAAGTCCCGTCCCCCGCCCCCTCTCCCGGTCCCAGTTTTATCATCAGAAGTCTTGGAACTATTGGTCAGCGCTCATTGTGCCCACCCTGTGCCTATTTAGAAACACTGAGCAAACCAAGCACTGCTGTCTCCCTTTCCAGGCTCAGACACCACAACTCTGACCACGTGACCTCCGTGCAGACTGTCCACCTTTCGTCATTGCATTCCCATGTTCTGGCTCTCATTTCCCCACAGGCTTTTTCCCAGGAAGAACCCACTTTTCCATCTTTCTAAACTGTCTGACCACAGGGCCTGCTTTCACCGCTCCATACGAGGCTGCCTCCCCCTATCTCCCAGTCCCTGTCCTCTCCAGTAAATGACTCGGTAAACAAAAGATGTGTCCGCTCCATCTCTGTGGAAACAGGCTTGCTGTTAATTGCGTGGAAGCCCAGGGACTTCTGTGGCCACCCCAAGCATCTGGGGCTGAGCTTCCAGTCTTGTGAGTAAGCCGAGGAGAAGCCAGGATAAGAAGGCTGATGGTCCTTGCGGAGGGCCATCGCTAAATCCCAGTGGAGGAGTGGCCCTTCACTTTCACTAGATCCTTGTATCAGCAAAACACATATGGCCTGAAATTCACAGGAATATATCTATCTTAAACCCAACTCAAAGGGTCTCACGTGACTAAATGATGTAACTTTACAACTGATCCAAACTGCTCTCCTATCTGAAAGAGAATGATGGCAAAACCCCAGGATTTTCCTGTTTATAAAACTCCCACTATGTTTCTTCTTTGATTTTATAAGTACATATCCTGGCAAAGGCATCTGTTATTGGAGCTTAGAGCTTTTTAAGTTTAAAAAATATACTTAAAGTCTCTTCTTCTGGTTGACCCTAAGGTGCCAGCCATGTCCTAAATGTGATAGATTTTTTTTCTTGTGAGGAGTGATTTTTCTATCTCTCTTTTTAAGGCAGAGCTCAGAGGCCAAGGGTAGCAGGGGGCTCTGCCCTGCTGAGCTGAAGGTGGGGCAGATTCCCCAGCTCCCGGGGTCTGAAAGGCAGCTCCGCCAGCGGATACACAGATACTAGCGCGTCTGCAGGAAGCACAGGGGCTTCCTGGATCCAAGGAACTGGTGGAGGGGAGGCCTCTGGAGGCTAGACCCAGCAAACTGGGGCAGGGGAGCAGGAAAGGAGGAAATCTGACAAACAAAAACAAAAACAGAAGTGTGATGTCTCCTGCCTGCCACTTGGATCGTCTGCTGCGGTAAGCCCAGGGAGAATGATACACCTTGAAGATGACGAGCTCTGCGCTGAGCATACTCAGTTTACTTAAGAGAAGTGTCTGTAGCCTGAGACTGTTGTTAAGTGTGGTGCACACATCTGCCTAATCTCCCCTGGATTCTCCCAAGTGATGCTTCTTTCCAGTGCTAGCTTCCCCAGTGCTGAGCTTAGGATTTTCAGCCATTCTGGCAGCTGGATAAAAAATAGGACCCCTGATTAGATGTTCTGTATAATCTGCTTTTTGCTTTTTGCTTTTTAAGAAAAAAAAATGGAGCGTGAAGTGCCTGACTCAGTACTCGGCTCTTAATAGACCACTAATGAATGCTGTTCCCCTTCACCTCCCCTCCCCGCTCCCCGTTCTCAGCTTAGGATCTGGTTGGTGATGTTAGTGCCACTTAATTCTTTATCTGAGAAATATCTCACCTACATCTGTTTCTCAGAAGATAAAAATCAGCCCTGATACTGCTGGGAAAGCCTCCCATTGGCCATTCAGCCTGTACTTACTGAGTATCTGCTCTCTGCTATGAAAATAGGTTCTGGGAGGAGCGCGGGTGGGGGAGGGTGAAGAGGAAGAGTGGTGATCGACAATGGAGCTCAGTGTTTAGAAGAGATGAGTAAAACTGCAAAGTAAGGGGAGAGAGCGAGAGAGAATTCCTCATCAAAAATACTGAAAGTGCCTAGAGACCGGTTTGGCTCAGTGGGTAGAACATAGGCTTATGGACTGAAAGGTCCCAGGTTCGATTCCGGTTGGGGGCATGTACCTTGCTTGCGGGCACATCTCCACCGTGGGGCGTGCAGGAGGCAGCTGATCGATGTCTCTCTCTCATCGATGTTTCTTTCTATCTCTCTCCCTTCCTCTCTGTAAAAAAATCAATAAAAATATTTTTTTAAAAAATACTGAAAGTGAAACCAAGGTCCTCCCAGAGCCCGGGTCAGTGATCTCTGAAACACTGGCGGGGACCAGGGTGTGGAGCAGGGGGCTCTAAAGTAATAGAGATACAGTGAGCAGAGCACCACGTTGGGACCCAGATGACCTCGGTCCAGGATTTGCCATGTAGAACTGTGCAGTTTCAGGAAACGTTAGTCTTTGAGCCTCACCTGTGAATTATAATTCCAAGAGTAAAAGATGAGAGTCCAGCAGCAGATGCTCTCAGAGGGAAGACTGTTCATAGGAAGCTGATGCTTGGATACAGTTTTCAGAGTGGCCTTTGACCACAAGGAGGGGTGCGGTGTTAGGAGAAGAGGAAGGCCTTCTAGAAGGGGAATGGCATTTGCAGGGACACACAGAGGTACATACCTTGTATTAAAAGGTGAACTGGATGCCTACAGTCTTCTCCTAAAGCCTGCCTTCTCCCAAACTCTGGAAAAGTATGGACACACTCTGTGAACAGAAATCCCAATGGCCCTGCCAAAGTCAGGAGTGACAAATGACAGGTCTGCCCCCCACTCTTTGTCTAACGGCCTCTGCAGCCACTACCACCCTGCGCATGCATGTGGCCCTCAGTCAGCCACAGTGAGCCCTCTGTTTGTAACAGCCTGCAGATTTCTTGTTTGGTTTGGGACAGTCCTTATGTGAGGTTGTCAGAGGTCAGGATTATTAAATCTCTACCAGAGTTGAGAGAGCGGCAGAGAGCAGAATCCACTTTCTGGGTATTTGAGATGTTGGAGAAGGAAAAGGGAAACACATACTAAGCAGTGATAGTAGTAGTGAGGCAGGATGTTAGATGGAGGCCGCTTTGATTATCTTGTCTGATCCTCCGAAACAGCCCTCTCATACAGGCTCTCCACATCCTACTGCACACACATCGCAGCACAAGGGAGCCCGCGCTGATGGATGCAGGGCCCGTGCCCCTCACGTAGGTCAGCCCCACCACCAAATGAAGGACACTAACATCCCTCAGCAATCACATCACTGTCGTCGGTCGTGTCGTGCCATTGTGGGAGGAGGGCCCGGCTCCTGGTGACAGGGAATGGGATCCGAGCTTCACCACTTCCAGTGGTGGGACCTCAGGTGACAGACCTGGCGTGTCTGAGCCGGGCTGCCTTTTCCACTCTGGGGAGGCGGCACTAATCCAGAGCGGTTGTTGGGATACGCCGATGACATAATGGTGTGGAAATGAAAGCTGCTGCAGTGGCAGGCGCCATGCTCCTGTATGTACTCTGCCCCACCGTCCTGTGAGGGAGGTTCTGTTATTACCATCAGGCACCACAAGGTTAAATAACTTGCCCAATTCCACTTCCACTCTAACAGATGATAGTTGTGTTTTTATCACCTTTCCACTACAGGCTTATGATAACCTTCTGTGCCAGCCATTTCATGAAAAAAATGGAAACACTTTTATTCTAGCGTGGAAGAACGTAGGTTTTTAAGAAAGTGAAAAAGTAGCCTGTGTGCCATTTCCACTGCCCGAGGAGGCAGAGATCTAGTCTTGTGATGTCGGCATTTCATCAGAATTAGTGGAATCACCCTAGACTTTGTGTAATTTCCGCAGAAGTGGTTAATCAAGTGAGGTTTTCCCTTCAGTTCCAATGTGCCAACATTTGTAATATATAGCACTTAACTAGAATGAGAGTATAACGAAGGTAATCTTCCTACTACACAGAGGTAAAATGAAAAGCCTTTAGATCACAATTTATTCTGCTTTTTCTTATCAAGAAAAATGTGCATTACATTGGAAATTTAAACATTTCGGATTTCTGCCTGTAATGTTTTAAAGCATGAAAAGACATCATTATGTTCTATTTTTACATGCAGCTGCAACTTACTTAAAGCAGATTTGTTGCTGAGGGGTTATATATCGATGGAATGTTCGTAAGTGCTACCTTAAATCACTATGGAGTGGAACTGGTTAGGCAAAGGATTTACACGGACAGTACTTAATAAAATGAAAATTCTTGCAATCAAAACATTTAACAGCCTCATAAGATGCACTTTGGTTTTCATTTGGACTTCTGTACCCCGGATTTCTTGAAGTGAGACTAGTCAGCTTAGTTGATTATAGCAGAGGTTTCTCCCTAAAAATTAAGTGAACATTTTATGTGTGTGTGGTTTTTCAGGGAGACAATCCTAGTTTTCATGGGATTCTAAAAGATGATCTTTGACCTCATCCAAAAGATAAGGGCACGCGATGACACCAAGCTCCGGGCTCTTCCCCTGCCCCAGGCATGCCCTTGGCCAGCCACAGTGTGCGTGCCACAGCCAGCCTGGAACTGAGTCACATTTTGTCTGTAAGGACCGGTGGGGCCGCCTTGGACCCCTCGTGTCAGAGGAAGTGGGTGATGTTTATCTGCGTAACACGTGGTCTGTGTCCAGTAGTGTTCCCGCCAAATCTGGTCTACCTGGACCCTATAAATGGGAGCCTGTTTGGAAGTAGAATCTTTTAGAGCTATTCCAATTGCGATGAGGTTATACTGGGGATGCCCTAAGCCAATGACTGGTGTCCTGATGAAAAGAGGGAGATCTGGGCACAGACACAGGGAGGATGCATGTGGATGAGGATAAAGCCGAGATCAGCAAGGGTTGTGGAACCTCCCAAAGCTGAAGGTCCCACAAAGAATGCTCCCCTACCAACACCTTGACTTTGGATTTACAGCCTCCACAAATACACCTGTGAATAGATTTTTGTTGTTTTAAACCATTCAGTTTGAAACTAACATAGTTGCTAATAACAGAATTTTTTTTAAAGTAAAATAAACAAAATTAGTAGATTATTGCTTTCTAAGATAAAAGAAGCCAGAGGTAGGCAGTCTGAGCAGGTATAGCCCAGTGCCCCAGGCTCCTGTGGCTTTCCACCCGAGGCCCCGAGGCTGCAATCCTCCTCTGCATGTTTGCGAGGTGGCCCCTGGAGCCCCTGCCAGCACTTCAGCAGCAAAAGTGAGGAGTGCACAGGCCTCAGAGGTGCAAACCGAGTCAGTCCCCCATGAGGACTGGTCCAGTAGCTCTGGCAAGGGCCTTCTCTCACACCTCATTGGCCAGAGCTGTGTCACATGACCGAACTTGACTGAAAGGGCAGGTGTGCCCAGCACTGCCCTGAATAAAATCTGGGACATGTTGGTGACAAAGGGGTGGAGTTGGAGTCAGGGTAGCCCACCAGCAGCTCTGCCACCTCTTTAGACCCAAAAGACAGGGCAGCCGTGAGGATCTGTGGCTGCTCATGCTCTTACCCAGAGAAAGCACATGGGGAGTGGCCTTCAGAACACGGAGCTTTATTCCTGCTTCAGCCTGTGGTGAAAGACAGCCCCTTTCCGTTTCCCAGCACACTCAGACCTTCTGCCTTCCTCACTTTTCAGCCTTCTCTTTCGAGCTACACCACGCATCTCTTGGCAGGCTTGCAGCAACACGGGACATCGGGAGAGGATGGCTGGGGCAGCTTGGCTCAAGGGACTTTTAGGCCACATGGCCAGTATGGTGGTGTAAGATCTCGGGTAGACACTGATACTTCTGTAATGGGGTGGTAAATCTATACACCCCAACGCAGGTGTGTGCAAATCTTGTTCTGAAGTTCTCTTCCAAGGCTTAAGCTTGCCAATTAAAGGCAAGTCCTTTTCTTACAGGTGAACCCTGCCCAGACTTTCTCCTCTCCGTCTCTTCTCCTCCCCAGATGGTGTCAATGTCAAGTTTCAGGGATGGCTCGCATGGGTTTGGTGTTTGAGGAAGGCCTCTGAGTGCTCCGGGTCCTGCTGGCCTCTGAGGAGAGCTCAGCTCCCGTTTATGTCTGGGCCTTTGTCCCCACTGGAGCTGCCGACTGCCCTATTGGCCTGTAGCCTCTGACCCTCGATGCCTGTGGTCCTTGCTGCTGACCAGGAGCTCCACCACTGCTTTAAGGGGCGGGCACCAATCTTCCTGCCCATCCAGGCACCAGGCAATGTGGCCAAATGCTTTGGCGTCCACAGCAGACGATCCAAGTGGCAGGCAGGAGACATCACACTTCTGTTTTTGTTTTTGTTTGTCAGATTTCCTCCTTTCCTGCTCCCCTGCCCCAGTTTGCTGGGTCTAGCCTCCAGAGGCCTCCACTCCACCTGTTCCTTGGATCCAGGAAGCCCCGTGCTTCCTGCAGACGCGCTAGTATTCATGCATCTGTTGGCTGAGCTGCCTTTCAAACCCCGGGAGCTGGGGAATCTGCCCCACCTTCAGCTCAGCAGGGCAGAGCCCCCTGCTACCCTGGGCCTCTGAGCTCTGCCTTAAACACCAGAGCGGCCGTAAAAACAAAAGTAACCTTTGACATCCTCGCAAAGCCCACACAACTGTTTCTTGTTAATTTTCTGCAGTTGGTTGTCATTAATGTCTTGTTGAGTGCATTTTGTGTGTTTTTTTATTGAGAGAGAACAAATTGTTACAGGCTTTTAAGGAAACCAAAAACATTTGCTCTCTAATTATATCTATTATTCCATTCCCATTCATCATGCTTTCTTGTTTCAGAGCGGGCCTTTTGTTAGAAAGTACAGTCACGTTTTCCGAATAAAGAAAAGCTTCTGATTTTCTGCTACAGTGTGTGAGAGGGCTTGTCAGCATGGTTCAGACTTACTCTTATTGAAGATTCTAATAAATTGTCAGCCTGGACTTCTGTTGATGTCAGTCCCTGCCTTGGCCCTTCCTGGAAATGCTTTGGGGAAACAGTTAGAATAGCAGTATTTTGAAATGCAAGTTCCAGGAGTTTTTCTGCCTGTTTGTTCTTTCATTCAGTCTGTCAGTAAATACTCATTGTGTGCTTGAACACACCAGGCATTATTCTGAGGGCTGGGAGTTTATGTTCTATTGGGAGGGAGAGACAACAAATAAACCAGCAAAAGCAAGTGATGATGTCAGATGGCAACAAGTGCTTACTATCAGTGCAGTGAAAGAGATGAGTCTGTGGAGAGCAGAGGGTGGCTGGGCTACTTTAGTTGGATGGGCAGGAAGACTGCTCCAAGGAGGCAACGCTGGAGCAGAGAACTGAGCCCGGAGGAGAGGCTGGTCTGCATGGATTTGGGGACAGGGCCTGCATGCCAGGGAGCAGTATGCTGGCGCTGCCTCTCCCGCTGGCGGGCAGAGAGCAAGCCTGGAGTGGTACACAGCTCCCGTGACTGTCAGGGGCACTCACGGAATTAAGGGGGCCAGAGCAGGGGATGGGACAACTTCAGAGGGAGTGGCTAAGAGTGTGGCATGTAAGATCTCATGAACAGGGCATGTTTTAAGACCACAAAAACTAAGAGAGCAGTTTGGTAGAACATCCTTGGTGGGAATCGTTGCTGCGAAATTTGCCAAAGAAAAAATCTCAAGCTTGTCTGAAGTTAGAGTATGGCAGCAGATAAGTTACACTCAGAGCATTAGTTATAAAATGTCACTCTTCTTCTTTCAGTAAATATTCAAGATGTGATATTACAAGAAAACTTGGAGAAAGAAGATCAAATCCTGGTCTCGCTGGCAGGATTAAAACAGGTATGTCCACAGATCTGACTTTGTGTCCATTTTAATTTCTGTTGGGGAGGGCACCCTGGAGCATGGAGTGCCATGGCATTAGAGCCGGTCACCCCAGCCCCTCACTTCCTCCCAGACAGAGCCCCTCCTGGATCTCCCCCTCCTGTGCCTCTCACTCCTCCTAGTGATCCTCTCTGACTAGCCAGAAACCCATCCCTGCCCCTTCCTCAGCAGAGCTGTGTTGTGTGGTACAGCATCACATCCAGTCAGATCCATAAATACCAATAATGCCCTTGGAGCACAAGTCTTACTCCTGCCTGCAACAGGCCTCAGACCGCTAAGGGCTACAGTTCATTGACCCTTAGGACCCATTCAGGGCTACAGGGAATGTAAATGTCAACGAAAACTGTGCTGCTCTCAAATGTCAGCTGGAGCGGAGCCCGTGAGGAGCCGAGGGCCGTTCAGTGGGGCTCGGTGCGCGGGTAACTGGTGCTTCCTGCCTTGAGTTAACCGCCAAGGAGGTGACACCCATGCCTGACCCTGTGAGGACCTGGCCACGGAGACACTTCATTTTCCTTGGTCATTTATGAGTCGATGGCTGTGAAAGAGTTGGATTGTTCTCTGCTGCTTCTTTCTGATGGCAATACATTGATACCCATACTATAAAAAATGGTCAGTGACAAATCTGGTTTCAGTATATCAGAGATTTAGCGAGCGTTTAAAAACAAACTGATTTATCTTATTTATTTTCTTCTTTGAAAAATAGATCAAAGACATTCTCAAAGGTTCCCTGCGTTTCAACCAGAGCCAGCTGGAAGCCGAGGAGAATGAGCAGATCACCATCTCCGACGACCACTACAGCGGTCAGGGCCAGGGCCAAGGCCAGGGCCAGAGTGGCCAGCTGCTCGGGGCCACCAAGCAGGTACAGAGCTCTGACAAATGGTGTCACATCGAGAGGGCACCGTCACATAAGTTCTTCAAAATTAAGAATTATAGCATCCCTACTGAAGTCCCTTTAGATCCCCATGTGCGGAGTTCACCTGGGCAATACCACAGATGGCTGGGCCCAGGTTGCTGATACAGCCTTGCAGGCGGTCCACTCTGGTGCCCTCGGCGGTGCCAGTCACAGTGATAGCAGTCAGGCTAGTGCCTGCTGGAGCGGTGCAGTGCACCCCACACCCCTTCACGCAGCAGCCTTGGCCCGGCCGCCTGCCGATCCCGTGGTCTCTGCCTCAGTCATTGGCCAGCTGTTTCCAGCTGATGCCTCGGGACGTGCTGCCCATGCCTTCCTGGTGTGTTCCACTCGGCAGAACCCTTTTTGCCACCCTGGGGAAGGACTTGGCATTAATGTCCACCGTCCGAGGCAGAGAGGTCGGCAAACTTTTTCTGTAAAGGGCCAGACAGTAAGTATTTTAGGATTTGCAGGCCACGTAGGGGCTCTGTCATATGTTTGGTTTTGTATTTGGTGTGTTTGTTTGTTTCTACAACCCTTTAAAGATGTATAAGCCATTCACAGCTTGAGCTGTGCAAAACAGATTGCAGGTGGGATTTGGCGTGTAGGCTGTAATGTGCTCTCAGGTGTCTACACTGTGGATAAATTATTCTAACAGAAAGCCCCAGAATTTTCCAGTTAGAAGAGATGGAAGAGATTCCTCCTGCACTTAGTACCGCCTGCCTGTTTTTCCAGTGAGAACATGGGGCTTATGAGGCCCATGGCTCACTAGACGTTATGCCTGCAGAACTTGTCCCAGTGCAATAAGCTTCCTTCTCCGCCACGCTGCCTCCTGTCATCATCCGACAGGACTGAAATCCCTGATAACACTCCTTTCAAATGGCTCACAGAGTTTCAGCTTAAAAAATGAACATTAGCAAAATCTCATCCAAGTTACTTTCTCAAAAACTAGTATCCAGATGCTTGTAAATTATTTATTTTTTGTGATTTTAAAAAAGCAAAATGATACGTTAGAACAGGAGTTTTTTTAGTTTTAAGAGTACTCTTCAAGAAGAGAGAACCCTGTGTGGTTAATTTCACCACCTCTAAGGGAAGTTTTCATGGAGCATTTTGAGTCTGCATTGTAGCCACATGAATACATTAAAATTGCAAGTTTAACTTGATTAGCTCCTCCTAATTCTCTTTCCCTGAACAGATGTGTTTTTCTTTTCCCAGTGATAATTTATTTACTGAGCCCCAACCAATTTTAATTGGCCGTTTTATTGAAAAACGTAGTGTGATTCTTTTAGTTGAATGTTTAAAAATATTAGAGAAAAAGACCTTTCAAACACAGTCACGAATTTGCTACATTGAAAACTTCATTATACTTTTGCAGTTGTCATTCCTGGTTTTCATATTTGTAAAAACCTACCTGTTACCTGCACGTTTTCAGTTTCCGGTCCAGGACAGTGGTCCTACGAACAAAGTGTCCCCACGTGGGAGCAAGGAGGTCAAGGTTCAGGTCCGTGTGCACACGTGTGGGAGGACAAGCCCCACTCAGACATCCCTCCTAGCGACACAGCCCCGAACAGGGGCACCTTGCAGAGGGACAGTAATGGGATGAAAGGACAGTCTCTACGGACTGCCCTGGTGCCATATGTGGTCACATTGCATCTATCAGAGTGCCGGGTGCTCTGCTCTCTCCCATTTGGACAGAATTAATATGTTGATGAAATAGAAACAGCTTCAAGAACCTCAAAGCCTGTTCTTCCAACACTGTAATTTTAAAGGCAAATCATGTTTCTGTCCTCCAGTATCTTAAAGACAGACAAAGGTCAGGGGGAGCCACCCGAACCGCTATTTAGCGACACCCTGCACCCTCCCATGTCACTAAGGAGAATAGGAGATTGAGAGAGGGGCATGGCAGTTAGCCCAGATTTCCCTTAGAAGCGTTGCTGGTCGCTCTGCCCGCAGCTCACAGGTGGCCTTGGCCATGCCAGTCTTGAGGCCACAGGACCCAGCGGAGCCCTTCTAGCCCAGGGTCTCTACATCTATTAGACTTCAGCCCCCTGTGCCAGTCCCTCCACACTGTGGGGCAGTGGGCAGGCAGGTGGGAGAGCGGGTGAGGGCACCACATCAGCTCCCATCAGCACCGGGAGGTGCGCTTTCCGCTAGGTTGGCTTTGGGACATGTTTGATTAGACTGCAGCTCTCCTTCCATCTCTGCTCTTAGCTCAGTATATTTACTGATGTCCCTGAATGTCATCTTTGGCTAAAAAACTAAACTCTAATCATAGCTGCTTAGAAAGAAAGGAAAACAGTTGCAAAGCAATCCCATCCCTATGCTTTTGGGGGTGTGCTTTGCAATCCCACGCCTGTTTTTCATGTTCAAAGAGCCTGCCACTTCCCACTGTCCAGGGCCCCCAGGCGCTGGCGGAGACCACGTGCCCTGGGCCCTCCTAGGCTGTCCTCACTCAGGGGGTCGTCCCTCCGGACCTGGGCTTAGTTAGGGAGCCAGTCCTGTGCGGCTCACATCCCGGCCGCCATCTCACAGCTCTGTGACCACACGCTGGCACAAGACGCTGTCCTCGTCCCCACTCACACACAGGCGAGGGGTTAAAGCTGGGGAGGATGCGGGACTTGCCTGGCAGGTGCCAGGAGAAGCTGACAGGGATCTGCCTGTAGCCTGCTGGCTGCTTCCTGAACTGCCCTCCCCACAGCCCCTGAATCAGCAGGTCCACTCGCTTCCCCCGGGAACCAGCATTCAGCTTCAGAGGGGGCGCACAGGGTGTCTCTCCAAGGAGTAGCGCAGGGCGAGGGGGCAGGTTCCGGTGGAGCTCCGGGGCCCCCCTCAGCTCTCCCGCCTGCTGGTGCCTGCTCTCATCCTGTGCTCGCGGCTGTGCTCCACAGGCCTCCTCGGAAGTGCCCGGGCCCGCGGACGAAGGCAGCTCGGATGATTTCATCCTGGTCTCCAAAGAGGACGGGGGAGCCGGTGCCAGGGCGCCCCTCCCCAGCCAGCCCCAGCCGCTCCGCACCCTCCGAAGCACGTCCGGGAAGGGCGAGGGCCCGGCCCGCTTCCCGCTGGTGTTCGCCGACCCTCTGATGGGCCCGGCCTCGGGCTCCTCCAGCAACCCCAGCTCCAGCCCCGACGACGACAGCAGCGGCAACAGCAAGGACTCCGGCTTCACCATCGTGAGTCCCCTGGACATCTGAAGCGGAGCCCGCCGTCCCCCTCAGCAGCCTCAATGCCCAGCTGAGGCCCCCCCCCCAGTGGAGACCCCTGTGAAACCGTCGCTTCTTTCCCAGCATGCAATGTGGCATCAGAACCATCCATCAAACCTTCAGAGAAAAGCAAATGGTGCTGCAGAGCATACAGACTGATGGTCCCCAAGACGCAGACGGGGCTTTCGGCTCTTCCCTGACCCCTGCCCCCTCCCTCCCAACCCCCGAGGTGGAGCTGGGTGAAGGGTCCAGTCGCACACTGTTCTGTGCTCCCCGGCTCCACCTGTTACATGGGGAGGAAGAAGAGTTGTTTCCAGTCTCCCCTCCCCCAGAGCATCCGGGAGAGAAAGTGGTTGACAGCAAGGCCAGGCTCTCTCTGGAAAGCTGTCCCAGCTGATTCCTTTCTCCTTTGGGCCGCCATACAACAAAGCCGGGTGCCGAGGAAGGCCCGGGCTCCGGGGCTGGAGGAAAACGTGACTGACCTCCCGGTGGTTCCGGGGATCTTCAGAAACGGGTCTGAACTTGGGGCTCAGTGAGGAGCGGTGAGGTGAGGTTTCTCATTTGTTAACGGAGACGTTTCCAGGCCTCAGTCCAATCCCTCTGCCCTCCCTGGCCCTCCTCAATCATGCTTCCCCTGTGACGACAAGGTCACCGAGCAGGCCTGCCTGGGGGACTGGCTCTTCGGGCGTCTCCTCTGAGGCGGCGAGGCCCCCGGCAGTGGGTGCTTCCTGGCAACAGGTGACGAGCTGCGGGTGAACGAACAGACACCTTTCCGTCCCGCCACCGCGACCCCGATTCCTCTACCCACGTGTGAGGCCGCCCTCCCCTCCCACTCCTGCTCCAGACATGGTCAGAGGACCTTCTGATGGGCTCTGCAGTTAGTTCTCAGCGCTAGCAGGGACATCTCCTAACACCGTGGTTGGCAAACTCGCTAGTCAACAGGACAAGGATTGACATTTCTTTCGTGAGCCGAAAACCAACCTCTGCGCAAGAGCCACGAAGTTCCAGTCGCACATGGTATTTTGTGGAAGGGCCACACTCAAGGGGCCAAAGAGCCGCATGTGGCTGGCGAGCCACGGTTTGCCGACCGCTGTCAGCCTGCAGGGTGAACGGTACCCCGGGTTGTGAGGTGCGCTGCTTAACGCGGTCCGGCCCTGCGTGGTCCGCTCAACCCCTGTGTGGGGGGCCCGCTGCAGGAGGTTGCTGCCAGTGTGTCCCCTTGATTCTTCCTGAGCTTGGAGGTTCCCCGGGGAAGGGCCTTGCAGCTGTGCAGGACCGGCTGGGGGAGGTTCTAGAGTGCAGCTGTGCAGGGCCAGCTGGGACAGGTTCTAGAGTGCAGCTGTGCAGGGCCGGCTGGGGGAGGTTCTAGAGTGCAGCTGTGCAGGACTGCCTGGGGGTGTTCTAGAGTGCAGCTGTGCAGGACCAGCTGAGGGAGGTTCTCGAGTGCAGCTGTCCTCGCCGGGCCCATGGAGCTGGCTGTCCCCTGGCGGCAGAGCACGGTCGCTGCTTGCTTTCAGCATTTCTTCTGCCGGAGAGCCAGAGTCATGCGAGCAGAGTGTCACTGGCCCCACAGTGGCCCCCAGACACCACCCCTCTGAGGGGCTCTGGGCTGGTTCCCACGTCAGGGTCGCCGAGACCTCAGCCCTGCCAGCATGCAGGTGGGCCCTCCATTCTGGGCCACACACTGCTCACACCTCAGAGGAAGGAAACCAGGGGGAGGAGAGTTGCAGACAACAGCCACCCTCAAACTCCCATAGGTTTATGGGGTCTGAGACTCGACTCACTCATCTTTTTTAAGTGACTTGTTTTTATTCTTCATAATTGAGCATCGTCTGCATTTTTATTAGTTACAGTGCTGTTAAAGAATTTATGTTCCTTTTTATTCTTTTATCAGGTACATACGTGTAATGGCACAATTTTAAAATCCCGAATATATATATATATTTTTTTCTTTAACAAATGTTATAATCATTGGGACCCTCTTGTGTTTTGATTATCCATAGTTAAATTTTTATATACGTAAAGCTTAGATTAATTCTCATCGTCCTCTACCTTTTTTATACATGCCCCTCCCAGTGTTCATGCATTCCTCTCTGATCAGTGGGAATCGGAGTGAGGTTAGAGGTGCACCTCCCCTGTGCAGTTACAGCCCAGAGAAAGGAAGCCGTGATGATCTGGCCTGGCCTCGTGTGGCCGCCAAGGGGTCAGGCAGCACTCGGAGCCCTTGCTTATACTGGACGCTCCCAGAGTGGCCTCCTGCGAGTCTCCTCCGCCAACGGCAGTCGTGAAAACGAATGTGACTGACAGCAAACCCAACCTCCCCTGCTTACAACGCAGTAGGATCTCATACATCATTTCGGGGTTGGGGGCGGGGGGTGGGGGCGGGGTGTGATTGTTCGCCATTAACAATAACTAGATGCCAAACAGCTGTAAAATTCTGCGGCAATCCTGTTGTCCCCTAACGATAACCTGCCAGAGTTTTGACCCAAATTTATTCCTTGCGTTTCCATTGTATGGTTTCTTCAAAAAGCCACCCCAGGGATCATTACAGAACAAGAGCGGATGGAGGACTTGTTCCCCCACGAGGAGTGGCTGTCCTGTGGAGCCCACCACGCGGCCCGGCCATCCTCCTCCCGCAGATGTGCATCTGCCCCGGCCCCGCACAGGCCGGGGGTCCGGGGGGCGGGAGCGGCGGCCGGGAGGAACGGGGGCTGCAGCCGGCGAGCCGGGCCTCCTCCTCCCAGGCCAAACCCTCCCTCGGTGTTCCTCTCAGACGCTCTCTTTTCATGGTGTTACAGTGAAATATAAACAGGCTTGAACCACTTTGATGTAAAAGTTGTCATAATAATTTTCTCACAATGGCACAATTCGTGTGATTTATGGGTACTGAGCCGTGCCATTTATATCTATTGCTTTTTTCTCATTCGTCTTTATGCTATAACTCATACTGACTTAAGAAATTACTTATCCTGTTGGCAGAGTGATTCCATTCACTGCAGTTACAATAAAAAGCTAATGTGGAATGAGAACGCAGCTTGCCTTGTTCCAGGCGGGGGCTGGGGGCACAGGGTGCTGGCCGGGCCTCACCCAGTGATGCCATGGGTGCCCAGCAAAAGGGGGGCGCGGCATCCACCCCAACACGCAGGGCCAGGGGCACCCAGGCCTGACGCGGGGCTCGCACCCAGCGCTACCATCCCTTTCCCTCCAAGTGAGACAGGTTGCTTAACCTCTGGGGCCCCAGCCGTTTTCTCTGCAAACGCTGATCCTAAACCGCCTGCTTCATAGGGTGCGCTGCGGGTTAAATAGGGCAGCTCGCTTACAGCACGCAGAACGAGGCCCGTGGCGAAGTCAGGGCAGTGTCACGGGTGATGCTCGTCCCCAAAGAGCCACGGGGGGCGTGCAGCCCCGCCCTCCCATGGCCTGGGCGCTGGAGGCCTGGCCACGGGTCTCAGGGGCCCTCCTTGCCACAGCTCCGCTCAGCCCGCTGGTCCCAGAGGCCGTTTGGAGGTGGCCAGACAGGCCCCACCTCCCCACACTCACCTCAGCACCAAGGGTGGCCCGGGTGGGGGCCTCACTGACACCACCAGCGTGGGGTTTGAAAAGAGGCCGGTGGGGGGGGGGAGGAGAGAAGGAAGAGGGGGGTGCACTCTCAGCCACACATGACAAACTAGGACGGTGAGGGGCAGCCTGGCAGCTCCGCAGAGCCCGGGAGCCAGCGGCTCCTTCCACAGAAGCCGCGCTCGGGCCCTTCCCTAACGGGCCTGTGTCCCAGGCCCAGCCACGGGCCACCCCACTCCCGCTCCAAGGGACTTCCTTAACCACAGGCTCTGCCATGGAAAGGCGGAGCCGGCACGTGTGTCTGATGGCTCCTGCTGCCTCCCTACCTGGTGCCCACATGGGCACACCCCACTGGCCCAGGCCGGGAGCAGAGGCCTGTACAAGCCGATGTGCCTTGTGAAGACCCCTCAGGTCACCCTCCGGGAGCCTCTACCTGAGACCCACCCTCCCAGAACCTCTACCTGAGAACCCCCCGCCCCCAAGGCCCGGAAAGCTGCTCCTCTGCCAGGAAGTTGGGGGGAACGACACCTCTGGGAGCAGCTCTGACGGTGGCACCTTCCCTCCCCGGCTCCCTTCCCCACCTGCTGCTGCTCTGCCTCCCCCCACATCACACCACGCTGGGGTCTCTCAGGCTGGCACTGGCACTGACACCTTCCGCCCTGGCCCCTGGTCTGCAGAGGGAGGTGTGGCCACAGGGGAGCGTTGCCCACGCGGATCAGAGTTGTGGTTGGAGGAGCTGCGGGGGCTGCGTGTCCCTGTAACCGCTCACCGCCAGCAAGCTCAGCCCCTCACGATGTGCAGGGCACCCGAGGTGTCTGGGCTCTGAGAGGCAGGCCTGCTGCTGAGGAGAGTGGGGACGAGGGGGAGGGAAAGAGGGAGGGAGGAAGGGGTCGCCCGGAGAATTGGTCCAACGTTGGTTCACTTGTTCCTTCAGAAGATCCCGGCCCCCCTCAGAGGGAGGCTATGGTGCAAATGCCCCTCCATTTGCCAGGGAAGGAAGGAGAGAGCCCTGGAAGGGTTTAAACTCCTGGGGAGCCCAGAGGACGTCCTCCCTGCAGCCTGGGAGGCCCCGGGCCCAGAGGTGAGCCTGGTGGGCAGCGCCCAGGTCAGCCAGGCCTCCCTGCTCCGCTGAGGCTGGCGTCTGAGGGCGGCCCAGCCGGCCGCCTGCCCCACGGGCCTGGCCTGTGCTGGGCCAGCCCCTCACTGAGGACTCGGAATGGAGGGATATGTCACCAGGCACCACTGCAGGGGTGACGGGGCCGCAGGGGACGGCCCCTCCCCTGGGCTCCTCCAGGGGAAGGACAGCCAGCGGAGGCCAAGCCACGAGAGGAGGGCACCGTCCGCAGCCCTTCCAGCGACGTGCTCCCCTCAGCACGGAATCCCCACCTCCTGCCCCTCCACCTCTGACCCCGGTCCCATCTCCATGCAGCTGTCCAGACACCACTGGTCCCCGCACAGCCTCCCGTCCTCGTCCCACAGTGGACAGACCCCTTGCCCACCTCCTACCACAGCAGAGGCCTCGTCCCCACACTGGCCTGGCCAGTGGCCCCGCTCCTGTGACTGCCCGTCCCACTCATCAGGAAGCAGATCTGACCGAGGGCCGTCCTCCAAGCCCTCAGATGGAGGGTGGCTCCCTGGACACCCCCTCCCACACGCCACCCCCACAGGGCTATGCCTCAGCCCCCGGCCTCCACCTGCTAGTCCCTTTCCCAGCTCATGGCAGTGCCCAGGCTGCGTCCTCTGTCCCAAGCCCCCTCGCTGCTCTCCGACTGGCACCTGGCAAACCCCACCTTCAGTGGCCGGGCTGCCCTGGGGAGGCTCCACCTGCCCCCCTCGGCCATGGCACCGCTTTGGGGGGCCCTATGGTTAGATTGCACGCTGTCCACGGCGCCAGTTACTGCGGCTGCACCTCAGACTGCCCACAACGTGGCGGCATAAGCGGTCACTCTGCTCAGGGCTGTGTGGGCTGGGGACAGAGAACATGGTTGGGACAGTTTATCACAGGGCCCCCGAGGTCTGGGGCCTCCGCTGGAAGACTCCAGGGCCAAACACACTGCAGCAAAACACGGAGGCCGGTCCCTGGGCATGTGTGCCCGTGGCGTGTGGCTCACCGAGGCTCCCGTGGCCTGGGCAGGGCTGCCGCTGGCTTCTCAGAAGCCGAGGCCCAGAGAATTCGGGGAAACTCCGCTTTCAGAGAAAGCCTGCAGGGGTGCTGCCGAGTTAACCACAGAGCCGAGCAGGGCAGGTGAGAGCCAGCTCAGCAGGGCCAGGGCAGGTCACCCTTCCTGCCCCCGCTGTGGGGGAGGTTCCCGGCAGAGCAGGTGTCAGATCTCCCTCCGAGATGCGTGCGGAGGTCGGAGGAGCACTGCACCCCACGTTCGAGGACGGCGGTCGTCTCTGCCTGTCTCTGTCTCTGGTCACAAAGCCTGCCAAGACCTCGCGGCCCTGACCCTCCCGCTCAGGCAGCGTTGGGCCCCAGCTCATTCCGGAGACTTTGGGGAGCCGCTCTCCCTCTCGGACAGTCGGTTTCTCCATCTGAAAAATACGATGCTTAGATGAGATCAGGTGCTTTTTTTCAATTTTTGGCCATACCCACACTAAGAAACACATTTCTCAGGGCTATAATTCACAGGTCCCCAGACTTAGTGGCTTAACAAGGAAAGTTCATTTCTCTCACACCTGCAGTGCGAGGGCTCCTGGTTTGTGGGCGGCTCTCCTCTATGTGGTGACTCAAGGACCCAGCCACCTTGACCCAAAAGTAAATGTCACTTTCAACCACATTAGCAAAAGGCAGTCACCCAGAGACCACAGTAGGGACCCAGCTATGAAATAGGAGGAAGCCAGCTACCTGTGCCACACCCTCTAGACACACACACACACACACACACACACAGAGAGAGAGAGAGAGAGAGAGAGAGAGAGACGGAGAGAGAGAGAGAGAGAGGTTTTATGAAAGAAACTTGCTCATAGTACATGGGATGGGATGCCTTCTGGTTCTAATTCCTTCTACCTTATCTTATTGGCACTGGGTTCCTTAGAGAAGGGACCATAATATTATTCAATACTGTAGTATGTGAAGTTCAGTGGCCATGTCTTGGAGGACTTTTTCAGTCAAGAAAGAGAGGTACTTGAGGCCATAGCTGTCACCCAGAGGCAGATGCAGTGCAGGCAAAGGGGCTTTGAACCCACAGTAGATTCGGATGTCCTCCTAGTCCGTGCAAAGAAGTCAGGCCTGGTGAGGTGTCCAGGCCGGGAGGTGGCCCTAGGGCCCAGGAGGACGGTTTCTGAAGCAAATAACAACCAGGTGTGGAGGAGGGACATGCTGGCTCCCAGCCTCCTGAGAGAGCTGTGGTTAAGTGCTTCTCCCAGAATGCAGTTGACTTTGGACAAAAGTGAGTCACCATTAGCACCTGCCGTGAAACTTCCTGGTGTTTCCACAGATCACCCCATTACCCCCTCAGAAAGGTCTGGTCTACCCACCTCATTGCTGATGTTCCCTCAGATCTGCCAGGTCTGCAACACATCCTAAAAGCGGGTGCTCTTTTCTCGGAAACACCTGGGAAAGTGCCCCACATCTGTCCGGGACTCAGTTCATGACGTACGACCCAACGTGACATAGGCCTTTTTCTTGGAACAGACAAATCAGACGGCAGTGAGTGACCCAGAGTTTCCTACAGATCTGACTATCTTAGATGTTCCACCTGGTTTTGCTCCCTGTGCTACCATTTGTGCAACTCTGTGATGCACCCAGAGCAGGGAGCTCTCCTGGGAAAGGAAGGTGACAGCGGGAAGGTGGGACTGCGCAGCCAGTGATCTGGGTTCAAGCAGGGCCTCTCCACGCAAGCTGTGTGCCCTTGAGAACCTCCATTTCATTTTCTTACCTGGGAACCAGATACATCGCCTGCCTCTTGGGACACATGTGAGGCGCAGACGAGTTAAAGAAAGCAAAGGGTCTGGATCATGGGGAGTGTCCCCACCTGCCACCACACCCTGCATGAGGAAGGGCTGCATAAACATTTACATCGAGGGTGTAGACATCTCTGCCCCCCAACACGTGGTGACAGGCCACACCACCCTTCACCAGGCGTCCGCAGGCGGTGACTGCGGTGTGTGCCGAGAGCAGCGCAGCCCAGGGACTGTCCCAGAGGAACTTCCCACTTCGGAGTCTCTGGAGAGTCTGAGTGAGATGATTTGTGAGTCTGGGAAAGGTGGGCTCAGGAGTGGAGGAGGGGCATGATCCGCCCTAGACTAGGAGGAAGGGGTACAAGCCGGTTTCCCCAGGAAAGTGGAGTCTTCAGTTGATGGGGAAGGGAGAGGGGGGCGGGGTGTGAGTCCTGAGAATGGAATTGGGGTTGTCTAGGGAGAGGCCTATTTATTTATTACAATAAATACCTTCCTCTCCTCCCTCCTCCCTCCCTCTCCCTCTTTCTCTCTCCATAAAACTGTTCACATATAGTTGGTAGGACCCAAAAAAAGGATACTTGAAATCTTATGATATCTTATGGTCTGCGGACACACCCCTCTGGGCCCACAGACATGCGCGCAACAAATGTGTACTGAGCGTTTCAGAGGCTCTTCTAGGCACTGGGGAAGCGGCAGGAAAACCAGCACAGAACTGCCTGTGGGCACCACAGGCCAGTGTCTGCATTCCTGCCAGCCCCGCCCCTCACCCCTCACCCCTCACCCCTCACCCCACCTCCTCCTCCCCCACTTCCCATCCCCCACCCTCTGACACCCCCCTCCCCCCGCCATCCTGGCCTCCCCTGAGTTGTTGTAAATCTGGGTCCCTGGTTTAAGTAAATGAAAGACTTCATATAAAGTCATGATGAATAACAATTATTTTTATAATTAAAACAATAATGGGAAAAAAATAGAGAACTCTAGAAAAAAAATTGATGTTACCAGCCATAAGGCATATGAAATCATATTGCAAAGTTAACCATACACAGAAAACTGACAATTGGAGGGAAAGATGGAAGAGATCATGAGAATACAAGGTAATTCAGAAATGGTTTCAAGTGGATTTCTTACATAGACTTAAAAACAAAAGAAATTTAACTTTTCATTTTGAAGTAATTTTACACTCACAAAGAAGCTGCACAAAGAGGGTACAGAGTTCCTTCCTGCCCTCTCCCGCTTCCTGCACTGAGAGCGTCTGCCTTACCCAGAGCACCGTTATCGGGATCAGGAAGCTGATGTCTGTACCTTGTTATCAACTCGACTGCAGGCCCCCTCGGACTTCGCCCCTTTCTCTGTGGATTCTCTCTCTATTGTGTGAGTGGATGGTCTGTATAGATTCCCATAGCTACTCCCCGGTCCTGGCGGGAGCTCCCTGTCCCCATCTCCAAGGCCACAGCCTCCTCTCCACCACCATGTTCTCATTCAGGTGTGTTACATACGTGAAGTCAGTATGCAACCTTTTAGGGACTACTCGTGTGTGTGTGTGTGTGTGTGTGTGTGTGTGTGTGTGTGTGTGTTTCCACTCAGCAATGATGGGTTCCCTTTTGTTGCCACGTAGCCGTCCATGCAGTGGGTGCGCCCTGTATGTTATCCACTCACCCGCTGAGGACATCTGCCACGAAAGCTGCTAATTACATTCATGCGCAGGCTCTTAACTAGCCTCTGATGCATGAACTTCATTTTTCCTGCTCGCCTCCAGCCAGCAGCTCTCCCTCCTCTGACTCCATCCATCGCTTAGCCAAATGTGGTCCATGCTCTTCACCAAGGCAACGTGGAGGGCATGCATCTGAGAGTCATTTTCTCCTCACACCACTGACCGTGGCCGAATGAAAACGCCCCAAGAGGTAAGCTTACAGGCTGACCTGAAGGAGGAATCCACCCTCCCTGAGGCCATTCGTCCTTTCGTTGATTTGAATGAACACATCCCCATGGAAGATGGGCGGGGAGCCCATGATGTATGCCTATAGCCCGGGCAGCCACAGAGCCGGGTCCAGCTTTCGCCGAAGAGCCTGGCCCAGGTCACACACACCTGGATGCGATTCTCAGCCGAACAACCTTGGTGGAGGCATTAAATTCTCACTGAGCCTGGCTTCACCGTCACTAAATGCAAGTGGCAGCCGGGCTGCTGCTGGGTCCCAGTGGGAATGGAGGAGGAGGAGGAGGAAGTCTGTGGCACGTCAGGGCCCTGAGGCTGTTCCTGTGAGAAACAAATTTCCCAGGAGAAGCAACTTGCTCCTGAGGTAGTTCCAACTCCACGCTCCTCCTGGTGGGAAGAGGGGTCTCTGTTCTCAGCCTCGTCCTGACTCACTGTCCCCACCCCCTTATGCTCTCCTTCCCCCTGTATCCCCCCGCCACCACCCCCGCCCCCTGCCACTGCCAACCCCAAACGCTCTGAGTCTCATCGGACTCCCACACTTGGGAGGAGCTGGCTGGCCTGGTGAGGAATCTGACCAGGGGCTCCCTGAGGCAGGATGCCTCTCCACACCCCTCTCTCCTCTCTGCAGAGCTGAGTGGCATCTGCAAAGACCGTAGCCCTTCTGTGAAATGAACACCCATCACCTGTCAACTTCTAAACCCCCCAATGGCACTCCCTCCATTCCAGACACAACCACCTATGACAGCGGTCGGCAAACTCATTAGTCCACAGAGCCAAATACCAACCGTACAACGATTGAAATTCCTTATGAGAACCACATTTTTTAAACTTAAACTTCTTCTAACACCACTTCTTCAAAATAGACTCGGCCTGGCTGTGGTATTTTGTGGAAGAGCCACACTCAAGGGGCGGAAGAGCCGCATGTGGCTTGCGAGCCGCAGTTTGCCGACCACTGACCTAGGAAGATTCATTGGGAAACATGTTTTCCTTAGAGTCTGGTTCCCTGCCACAGCAGGGGCATGTGGAGCCTTCATGCCTGTAGGGCAGAAGGGGGGATGGGTTTTGTCATGGGAAGTGTGTCCCAGAGAAACTCCTGTCCAGGGAGAAGCTCAGATCCCAAGCTCTGATCTCAGACAGGAGGCAAGGGTCCTGGTGCCACCGTCCATTGGGGCCTCAGTTTCTTCATCTGCAAAACGGGATGGCAAGACCCTCTCCTCGGAGAGTGGCAGGAATTAAAGGAGGTCATTTCTGTGAGGCGCTCTGGACCGTCATGGTCCCTGGACCAGCCAGCAGGAGGCAGGGGCACGGTCTCCTCATGCCGAGGGCAGCCGCAGAGAGAGCAGGCCTACTGTGCGCTTCCATCACATCTCGGGCCGCTGCTGGCTCCACACCTGCTGACCGGAGGGCAAGTCACCTGGCCAGGCCCCGTGTGAGCAGCAGACAGTACGCCGCCCCTGGGAGAAGGGAGGAAAGCGCTAGAAGGAGTCTCCAGCTGCCCAGGTGTACCTCGTGGAGCTGGGATTTGCACCCACGTCCTCTTGGAGGGCGAAGCCTCCACGCAGTTCACCTGCAGTGGCTCAGACTGAGAAAGAACTCGAGCTCTTTTATCTTACAGGAAAGGGAGTCTCCGTTACATCCAGCGTAAGTGACCTTCCATTGCTTTCCCAGCGGGAGCAACCTGCTGAGGGAGCATCATGGGCCGGGACAGTGCGTGCTTTGCGTGTGCGAATGCCTGGTTACCCCGTGAGGTACGGTTGTTGCTGTCCTTCCTTTGTGACCACGTAGGTCAGAAGAGCACTATCGACCGGGTGTCCTGAGGCCAGACCCTGGCGGGCAGACAGGAGACGTCTAACCCTGCGTGTGTGTGTGTGTGTGTGTGTGTGTGTGTGCGCGTGTGTGTGTGTCTCAGGCCCCCCGGGGCAGGGAGGCCGTGCGTGAGCCAGGTGTGCTGGAGTCAGCCTTGAATTGCCGTATGGGGCCTCTCTCTGGGGCACTGAGGCTGCTCCCCACACCTCCTGAACACACAGGTAAGCGTGAAGGCCACCTTTGCTCAAATGTAAGTGACCCCAAAATATAAAGTGTTCCCCAGAAGATCTCTTGAGTTGCTTTGTGACCATCTAGACATTAGGCACGGAGCTAACCTGCTCCAGGGTCCTGTATAATAAACAGTTTATTAATTGGCTGCACATGAATCTAAGCATCGCCCGGAACTGGAAGGTCTTGTGCCCCTTTCTTCCCTGTGACATCTGGCAGCCCTGTGAGGGGGTGGGAGTGAGAAGGGGGAGGGATGGGGCAGCTGGGACTGAATTTCCCCAGACGGGGCCCCAGGGGCGGGTGAGGTCAGGCCCCGGACAGCAGGTGTGCCCAGGTTTCTCCCCAAAGTGCAAGCTGATCGTTTCCCTCCAGATAGAGCCGCCCTGGCTGCTTTCCCTGTGGTCTCCAGTTGCAGCCACCCTGACTCACCCATGTCCCCTGCCAAGGTCTCTAGACTGGGCCAGAGCGAGCGTGGAAGACAGAAGCAGAGACAGAGACACAGAGAGAGACCGAGACATAGAGACAGAGAGAGACAGAGATAAGCAGATACAGACTGAGACAGCCAGACCGCAGAAGAGAAAGCAGCCCTGGCTGGGTAGCTCAGTTGGTTAGAGGGTTGTCCCGACACACCAAGGTTTGGGTTCCGGCTCCGGTCGGGGCACATAAGAGAAGCAAGCAGTGAACGCATAAATAAGTGGGACGACAAATCATGTCTCTTTATTTCCTCTCTCTCCCTCTCAATGTTTTAAAAACGATTCTGAGGCATTTAGAGACAGAGACACCAAGATACAGACACAGAGGGGGAAAAAAAAAACACATCATGAGCCACAGAGGCGGATGCAGAGATGGAGGGGAGAGGAAACAGCTAAAAAGACAGAGAGAGGGAGACGCGTGAAATCTGCAAAGGGGTGAAAACAAACAAGACAGAAAGTCCTTGGCTTCGCACAGGGAGCTAATCACCAGGGCTCATCTGGCCTCCCTGTCTGGCGACCTTGAATGGCTGCAAGATCAAAGGCAGGCAGCCCTTCCTGAGGTCCGTGACCTTTTCACCCCACCGCAGAGCCGGCCAGAGTGCTGGCTGGGAAAGCGCTGGGAGAAACTCCCTTAAAGGTCTGACTGTGAGGGCTGGGAACACCCCCCACCCCCAACTCCGGAGGCAGAAGGAGGCCCCTGGCTGGTAACACAGCTGAGGCCACATGTAGCGACAACTAAAAGCTGCCCACAGACACCACACCCTGGATCTCCAGGGAAACAATCTGATGCCCCAGAAACTGCCCCTGGTTGGGGGGAAGGGCATGTCTGTGCCACAAGGAATGCCAAGACCCTCGAGCTGTGCCTGCCACCTCTGCACCCAGTGGTCCCCGCCCGCAGCCCCTCGCCAAGGCAAAGACACAGAGAGGGATGACAGGGGGTCATGGTGCCAGCCATGGCATGGCTGCTCTGTGTCTGTCTGTCTGTCCACAGCAGTCCCCTGGGAGGAGGGGAGAAAGGGCCACTCCTCCAAAGGGTGGGTATAAATAAACCCTGGGTTCAAGCCGGGAGAGGCGGGAGGGAGCTAGTTCAGGATGAGAACACAATCCGGCCCCCCAGGCCAGAGAAATTCCGCCACCGGCACCCAGCAAGTCCCTGCGGCCGGGGATTAAGTGTTTTTCTCCAAGTCGAAGGCGAGCCAAAGCGGGCTGTGCTGGCCCAGGCAGGGCCCACAGACGCCCAGGTGCCACCGAAATCCAGAGGGCTGTGGGCCCACGGATACTTCCACCTCCTCAGCCAGGGGACGCTCTTGTGGTTGGCTGACCAGCCATGCCAACGGATGCACCAGCAGCCCCTGAAAATAGATCCCGGTTGCTGGGCCTCCGCAAGAATAAATAATGCTGCACAGCCATGTGAATGCACTTAAAGCCACAGAGCGGAACCTCTAAAAATGGGTGAAATTGTAAATTTTGTTATGTATATTTTACAATGAAAATATTTACAAGTTTTGACAATTTTTTAAAAATATGTTTTTATTGATTTCAGAAAGGCAGGGAGAGGGAGAGAGAGAAACATCAGTGATAGAGATAATCATTGATTGGCTGCCTTCTACACCTCCACTCTGGGGCTAGAGCCTACAACCTGGGCATGTGCACTGGACAGGAATTGAACCGTGACCTTCTGGTTCATAGGTCAATGCTCAACCACTGAGCCACACTGCCAGCTGACAACAATTTTTAAAAATATATATATTTTATTGATTTTTTACAGAGAGGAAGGGAGAGGGAGAGAGAGCCAGAAACATCGATAGGAGAGCAACATCATTGAGCTGCCTCCTGCACACCCCACACGGGGATGTTCCTAAAACCAAGGCACGTGCCCCTGATGAGGATCAAACCTAGGACCCTTCAGTCCGCAGGCCGACGCTCTATCCACCGAGCCACGCCGCCAGGTGACAGCCATCTTAATGAGGGTTTTAAGCACCACCACCAGTACCTCTCACGTGGACATCATTGCAGAGCAGTTTCTCCCCACCCCGAGGGGAAATGGCCAGGCCACCTGGTCAAGCACAGCAGTGCACCCACAGGGGGGTTGCTCCCACCCACCATCCCAGCCGAATCCTCAGCCGCCTCTCAGGCCACGTGCTGCCCAGGACCCTGTCCTGTAGCCTGGACGCAGCGATAGGCCAAGTTTGGCTCAAATGACCCTGATGTCCATTCTCCCGCAGATGACGGCTCCTGCCCGCTGACATCCTGGGGAATCCTGTCCCAGCAGCCTTGCAGTCATGGGGAGGGAGAGGGAGGCAAACCAGCAGCAGCTGGGGGTGGTTCGCCCATGGCAGCCCTCCCTGTCCCGTCTCACCCTCCACCCCTCCACCGTTTCCTGGGGTCACCTTCTAGGTCAGTGGTTCTCAACCTTCCTAAGGCCGCGACCCTTGCATGCAGTTCCTCACGTGGTGGTGACCCCCAACCATGAAATTTTGCTACTGTTACGCATCATGATGTAAATATCTGCATTTTCTGATGGTCTTAGGCGACCCCTGTGAAAGGGCCGTTCAATCCCCAAAAGGGTCTCAACCCACAGGTTGAGAACCGCTGTTCTAGGGGAACTGCTCTTGAATCCTTGTCAATGAGTGGGCTTTCGGGGAACCCAAACCAGACAGAGCTCCCGGGATGCTGGGAGAGAGAGAGAGCAGTGGCTCTTGGGAGGCAGACCTCCCCTTCCCTGTTCCCCCTCAGATGGGCTCAGCTCAGGACTGGGGTACAGCTGGGGGGCAGTCCCTGTCCTGTGATTCCCCCTCCTCCCACCCAGCCCTCTGTGCCCAGGGTAAGGTTCCTGCTTTAAAAATGGGAGGTGCCTCCGGTGGACGTTAGCCGTGCTGAACATCGGAGGCACCACACGGCCACAGGGGGCGTCAGCAGGAAATGATAAAGCAGAGACGAGGGGCAGCGCCCTGGTGCGGGGAGGGCCTGGGGGAGGGCCTGGGGGAGGGCCTGGGGGTAGCCACAGGGCAGCCGCTCTGCAAATTGCTTCCTCCAAGTGGACCTGTCACTGCAGAGCCAGTGACTCAGGCCCAAGTCACCTTCGCTATGAACCCAGGTGCCAGGGAAGGCGAATTAAGTGATCAGTGGCTTCGGGGAAATGGATTCTCCTCTTGTTTGTAACTGTAAGGATTTAAGGGGATTTCATGGGAGAAAGGGTTCCTGATGACTTATTCGGAGCACGGAGGACCTGCGCTGAGCCTTCTGCCCGGGGTTGTGTCTGTTCTCCCGGTGGGCAATGTCGAACCTTCAGGTTAGAACCCTGCTGGCCTGGGCGAGGAGAGTAGGACGCGGCAGGCTCAAGGGTGTTAATAGAAGCAACTCTGATTTATTGAGGGTTCGTTGTCAGGACCGCCCCTCATTGGAGTCTCACAGCAGCCCCACGCCCCCATTTCACAGATGGGAACACTGGCACAGCTGTGAATGGTAGAGCCGGGATTCGAACAACCCAGGTGATCTAGCTCCAGTGACCCCTTTAATTGCTGAGGGATTCTGCTTCCAGGGCATCGGGGAAGACGCTAAGATGGAGGTAGGGATGGCAGAGACATGCAGATGGATGCGCACACACGCTCACAGCACCCCAAGCTGGGTCCAGCCCTTTGAAGGGACCGCCAGGTGGTTCTGCCCCGAGAGGGGCCAACGGGCAGCAGACCCTGGGGACACCAGGCCAGCCTGGCACCCTGGCTGCCCCCCTCCTGGTTCCGGGACTTGCTCTGCAGCAGCTGAGAAGGCACTTCTGCCCGGCCCTTCACCTCGGCCCACCTCATCACTTCCGGCCAGAGAATCCACCCTTCCCAGCAGCACCGCACAGCCAGCCGCAGCTCCTGCTCCCTGCACCCCGGGAGAACTAGGCCCACTATGGGCACCGAGGGGCAGTGCCCGGAGCTCATCAGGAGCGTCCCAAGAGCAGTGGAGGGCGGACCTGCTGGAAAACCAGGTAAGTGTGGCCACAGAGCCATCACCACCCACAGCCTTCCCCCCACTCCCCCGCCCCCACGTTGACCAGGGCTCGCTGTTCCCACAGGAGCGCACAGTAGGAAGGGGATTATTGGGACCCTCACATGCTGCACCCTTTCCCCCTCCCCTCCCCCTTCACTCTAAGGGTTTGGCAAAAGCATCCTAACACCTCCTTTCCCCTCTCCCCCGAGGCTGCACATTTGGGGTGAAGGGGTGAGGCAGGCCCTGGGAGGTCCATCCCAAGGACCTCTCCCTTCCCCTGATTTAAAAAAATTGGCTTATGCAACACGTCTCAAGTTGTTCTCTCTGCTCTGACTCCAACATTTTACAGTTACAGGTTGTCCTGGAGCCAAGAGGGGCTGGTAGCAATCATGCTCTACCACAGCACCCCTCCCCCAGGGCAGTGTAACCCAGGAACTAGCTCCCCCTCAGGCAGCGCCCTGAGGTAGGTGCTTTACCTGATGACACGTTTATTCCGCCCAGGTGTGCGGGGAGGGCTGCTCCCTGTTAGAAGTGGATTCAGCTGTGAGTGACAGGCTCCTTCCCAATAGCGGTATCACCACCTGAGCGTCTCAAACTTGGTTTTGCACACAAATTACCTGGGGTCTTACTGAAATGCAGGCTCTCATTTAGCGGGTCTGCGGTAGGGACAGAGATTCTGCATTTCTAACCCATTTCCAAGCGACACACACGCCCCTGACCCAGCACCGGAAGCTTAGATGAGACAGTGGTTAATTTCCCTGCCAGGTGCGTGTTATCCAAAGGGCAGGCGCTCTAGGCTGGCATATGTTTTGATGGCGTTGCTTTGCTCTGCCACCCTCAGTAGCGTGTGTCTCCCTCCTAGCACAAGGTGGCTGCCCACGAAAAAGCTGTCACAGCCCTATTTCAGCCAGCAGGAGGGAGAAATCACTGAAGAAGGGCACCCTTGCTTCCTTGAGACACTCCCCAAAAGTCGCACATGACATTTGGCCGTGTATCCCATTGCCCAGACTTAGTCACATGCCTCCAGGAAGCCTGGGAAACGTACTCGTTATCCCAGGCGGCATGTGTGCAGCTAAAAATTGGTGATGGTGGTGGTGCCGGGGGAAGGCTGAGCAGAAAGGAAGAGATGCAGAGCGGATGTTGTATCTCGCCCCCATGTTCACAGAAAAGGAAATCCAAGGACAAGGAGCTTAAGTAATCTGAGCATTGAAAGATTTAATACAGGAGCACATAGCAATCATTATTGGATGTTTCTCTCCATGAGTCTGTGTGTAGTGTTGAAATATAGCCCGGCTGGCATGGCTCAGTGATTGTCAACCTATGAACCAGGAGGTCACAGTTCGATTCCCAGTCAGGGTGTGGGAACCTTTTTCATGTCCCGAGTGGTTCAGGGTTCGGGTTCGGGAGGAGGCCGCAGGCAAATGAAAAGAGAGACTAGAAAAGCATTAATTTAGAGATATTGGGGGGGCCAGGCAAGAGCCTTCTTCTAGTGGAAAGGACTACCTCTTGCTCTGGCCTTTTTCTCCCTTTTATTAAGACTATGGGATACACCCATGACCTTTAGGCAGGAAATTACAAGAACAGAAATTTACATGAAACGAACAGGTAGAGGATGGTGCAGCTAACAATGTTTCAACTAAACAGTGAGTAATTAATTCTGACCTTTCAGAGCAATTAAGGTTGACCAGCCTTCTGGACTCCTGTCCACATCTCTCTATTAGTGACACAATGTTTGGTTTCCGGCATCAGGGCATTTGTCCCAGTTGTGACCTCGATCCCCAATGTGGGATGTACAGGAGACAGCTGATCAATGATTCTCTATCATCATTGATATGTCTATCTCTTCCTCTCTGAAATAAAAATATATTTTAAAAATAAAACAAATCATAAGGGCATGGAGAAGCCAGAGAAATAGGCTCAACTGCCTATCAGAGCAAACATTTGGCGGAGGTGCCAGGAGGTCACAGGTTGCACTGGTCACTGAAATGGGGAGCTGGGTAGGGGGATGGACGGATGGCCTGCCTCAGCACCTAGGCTTCCAGGTCCAAGCGGGGAGTTCTAGACCAAAGGGAACAGGAATGGGGGAAATGAGCTCTTTACTATGACACGCTCCCCTAAATGCCAGCTCACCTTGATATCATTACTGTGTGCCAGACCCAGGGGGCCAGCTTCCTGCCAGGGAGTTCTCCATCTCACTCAGCCATGCCCCAAAGTGTCGCCCAGCCATCTGATCTCACATAGAGGATGCCCTGCAGACACCTGGAAGGCTTACTGAGAGATACTCCATACAGCACTTCTTCAACCCAAGTGTTCAGGGACACTTTTTCTATTTTTCTTTCCTTTTTTTTTAATGTATTTTTATTGTTTTTTTACAGAGAGGAAGGGATAGGGATATAGATTCAGAAACATCAATGAGAGAGAGAGAGACATCAATCAGCCACCTCCTGCACGCCCCCTCCTGGGGATGTGCCCGTAACCAAGATACATGCCCTTGACCAGAAATGAACCTGGGACCCTTCAATCCACAGGCTGACCCTCTATCTACTTAGCCAAACCGGTTTCAACAGGAACACTTTCTCTATCACTAAGTTACTTGACAATTTCAGATAGACAGGGTTGGAGGGTAACTCTGATAGCTTCTTTGAAACTAAGGTCTAAATAAAAGTTACGATAAGGTAAGAGTCCTTAGAACAGTGGTTCTCAACCTCTCTAATGCCTCGACCCTTTAATACAGTTCCTCATGTTGTGCTGACCCCCCAACCATAAAATTATTTTTGTTGCTACTTCATAACTATAATTTTGCAACTGTTATGAATCGTATCTGTGTTTTCCAATGGTCTTAGGCGACCCCTGTGAAAGTGTTGTTCGACCCCCAAAGGGGTCGTGACCCACAGGTTGAGAACCGCTGCCTTAGAAGGTATCCGTCCTGGTTCCGAGTCCCTGGCAAGCTGAGGCGAGGCAGCCCTGGAGGCAGCTCCACAGGGGAACAGGAGGTGGGAGGGCCGGCTGCTCGCCCTGCTTTGTGGCTGGCAAGTGTGGAGCTGCAGCCGAGGAGTCCAAAGGCCCTCAGCAATTGTGCACCCTGGTAGCTGGCTCTGTTGGCCCCTCTGTGTGCCATGGGCACTCATTGTCCCTGTACACACTGCTCTCAGCTCCTCCCCCCAGGCCTGAGGGCTCTCACCGGCCACAGGACCATTCCATGGGGCAGGCCCTCCATTGCTGGTGGGCAGGCGGTGGTGGATGACTCAGGCCTGTTCTAGCTCCCAGGCCCCCAGCGGGATGGAGCCCAATTGCCCACAGCTCATCCACACCTCCTGGATGTGCCTCTTTTCTCTGCTCCACTCATCCTCCCGCTCCCTGCCCCTCCCCCCCACAGGGCTTCCTGGGGTCCTTCAGGGTCTGCTTCTGGGAACTGTAATCTACATCCCAACGGGAGATGGAGTTTCACCCCACACAGGAAGGGCTGCCTGAGGACCCAAATGGGTGTGACAGGAGGGACAAATGGACCTTTCGAGGAGGACCAGGGGTCTTTTCCTGAAAAGGTCACAGGCCTTATATTTTAGGCTTTGCAGAGCCCATAGGGGCTGGTGGCAATGAAAGAAGAACCAGTAAATGGTTCTAGCTCCAGTGACTTCTTAATTGCCACACTAGGTGACACATTGCTCTAAAGCAGCGGTTCTCAACCTGTGGGTCGAGACCCCTTTGGGGGTCGAACAACCCTTTCACAGGGGTCGCCTAAGACCATCGGAAAATGCAGATATTTACATCACGATGCATAACAGTAGCAAAATGTCATGGTTGGGGGTCACCACCACATGAGGAACTGTATGCAAGGGTCGCGGCCTTAGGAAGGTTGAGAACCGCTGCCCTAAAGCCTCTGGTTCTGTGGGTCCTGTCACTGCTCCTGCTGCTCAACTCTGCTGTCACCACGAAAGGAGCCAGGAACCACCCATACATGAACGGGCGTGGCTGTGGCCCAATCGGACACTTTACAAGATGGTTCCCCTTGGCATGTGCTGATCTCTGCCCAGGAGCATGAAGCTACTCCGGAGAGAAGGGGTGTCATGTTTCTCTGGCTGCTGCTCCCCTGCCCCCAGGCCTGCCCCTTCAGTGACCTCAGCACAGAGCTCTAGGGGAGCCCCCGGGTCCTGGCTGCCCTCTTGGACAGCTCAGAGAACGCTGCTCTCTTAGATGGCCCACCTGTAGCTCACGAGACACATCATGTAAATTCTTCACCTGTTTTTGGAGGTACTGCACGTCCCAAATCAGTCCCTGACTCCCTCCCCCTCTCCCTACCTGGTGACTATTTGGGAGCCATATCAGCTCATCTTAAAGGTTCTTAGTCATGTGCAAGTAATTAAACCTAATGTTCCCCCATAACCACACCATTTTAAGCTCCCTGAAGATTATTGTAAAATTGGCCAAGATTCTCCACCCCCTCCCTGTGGCTACATGACTTTCCAAAGTGACTTTGATGATTTTCCCATCAAGAGGTGGCGATTATTTTTCCTTCCTTGAATCTAGTGTCTTGATTTGGCCAATATGACGCAGTAGAAACAAGAGTGAGCCTTTCCCAATCCCAGTCCTGCTTGAAGAGACCTGGTACACTGTGCTTGCTCTCTCGTACCCCTGCTACTGTCTTGTGAGCCTAATCTGGGGAAAGAGAGACAACATGAGTCAAAACTGAGTCTACCAATTCGCCCCAGACTCCTGCGGGAGCTCAGACTAGATCAGCAGAACTGATTCGCTGGCCCAACAGTTGACTACACACGCCTTAGTAGCATCATCCTAGACGAGCTGATCCCCAGCCAATCTGCATGTGAATTTAACTTTCTGAAGAACTGCCACACAGTGTCCCTAGTGGCTGTACCATCTTACATTCGTACCAACAGTGCCCCAGAGTTCCCTTCTCTCCACATCCTCACCAACACTTGCTATCTCTTGTCTTTTTGATGATAGACATTATGACGGGCTCGAGGTGCTGTCTCATTGTGGTTTTGATTTGCATTTCCTTGATGATTAGTGATGTTGAGCACCTTTTCATGCACCCATTGGCCATTGGTACATTTTCTCTAAAGAAATGTCTACTCAGGTCCTTTGCCCATTTTTAAAACCCAGTTGTTTTTGTTTGTTGTTGTTTGTTGTTGTGTGGCTGTTGAATCATTTGAGTTCCTTATATATTTTGGATATTAACCCCTTATGAGATGTATGGTTTGCAAATACTTTCCCCATCCCAGAGGTTGTTGCTTCACTCTGTTGGTTATTTCCTTTGCTGTGTAGAGGTTTTTAGTTTGATGCACCCCCATTTGTCTACTTTGTTGTTGACTGTGCTGCTGGGGTCATTTAAAAAAAAAAATCATTGCTCAGACCAATGCTTTTCCCACATATTTTATTTCAAGTAGTTTTATAGTTTCAGGTCTCATATGTGGGCTGATTTTTGTATGTGGTCTGAGCTGGTGGTCCAACTTCTTCTGCAAGTGGATATCCAGTTTTCCCAACACCATTTATTGAAGAGATTATCCTTTCTCTATTATGTGTTCTTGGTACCCTTGTCAAAAACATCAGATGACAGTAAATGTGTGAATTTATTTCTGGGCTCCCTATTCTGTTCTATTGATCTATGTGTTTATTTTTATGCCAATACCATACTGTTCTGATTATTATATATATAGTTTTAGAATATATTTAAAAATAAGTGTGTTGCCTTCTTTTATCTTCCTTTCTCAAGATTTTGGCTATAGGGGGTCTTTTGTAGTTCTATATGAATTTTATATTTTATTTTCTATGAAAAATGCCATTGAAATGTTGATAGTGATTACATTGAATCTGTAGATTGAATCTTTATGATTTCATGATTATTAAATTACTAGAGGCCCAGTGCACAAAATTTGTGCACTGGCAGGGTCCCTAGCCTGGCTGGCAATCAAGGCTGATCTCTGGGGAGACTAGCAGGGCAATCATGGGACCCCTTTGGGCACCTGCCTTGGCAAGCTTGGTGCTGCCTGCCAGCCAGCCCCACCCCCAGATGGCCTGCCACCGCCAGTCACCTGCCTCTGTGGGGAGACCAGTGGGGTGATCGGGGTTGTGGGGGGCTCACTGGCACCTGCCTTGAAGCCTGCAGGCTGGGGGCAGTTCCTGCATTGTCTGCCCCCCTGACGGTCTGTGCACATCATAGAGACCGGTTGTCTGCTGTTTGGTCGATTTGCATGTTAGGCTTTTATTCTGTAGGATGATGCCTTGGTCAAAACAACTTATATTGTTATAGACCTAGAAATGGGTTTGCTGACTTAACTTTTGCTTTCACTTAATTTAAAATTGCCAATGCCTGACAGTTTCTGCCCCATTACTGTTAATGTAATTTATGAATCAGATGTCTAGAATGACCATTAGAATGCCAAAAATCAACCTACTAAGCAAGTTTTGTCCCTTTCAAAGGAGTTCATACCTAATACCAGGTCTGTGTAAAATGTATGCAGGGAAGCTAGTCATACCCTCAGTTAACAGATGAAAAAACAGGGTCATTAAAGAAACGAATCAACTTGGCCAAGGTTAAAGTATAGGACCTAAGTCTGTGGCTCCTGACTTCGAGCCAAATTGTTTCTTGCTTCCCTCTCATTTCACTCCATTCCAACTTTCTGGACATGGACTTTGTGACTTTGTACTCTCTTAATCAAGAAAATGCAATCAAAGATATAGACAGGTGCTTGTCTTGGGGCTTTGCTTAAAAAATCTGGGCTGTCCCACGATTTAAAATCCCTTAAAGGCAAGGACCAGACAGTCTCTTCAATAAGCAGTAAACAAGCTGATAATAAAAAGAAAATTACAGCCGCATGGGGATATATAGCCTAGTTATTTGAATTTCAGTTGTTGTTATAAGAATTTATGGTATATTTATCATCATGAAAAGCATTTATCTTTGGGCAACTAAAGCAATAAGAAAGGCATAGCTCTTAATTTTACCCACAGTATTTCCTTTAATTCAATCTGACACCACACAAAAAAGAATCAGTTAGAATTTACCGGCTCAGGATAATTCCTAATTCTCAGATGGCAGCTGCCAGAAAAGGTAATTAATTCAGATTGACTGCTGGGATTCGTTTTTATTTGGACTTTAAAAAAATGAATAGGGCTGGCAGATCAATAGCATATGTGCAGCCTGGGCTCACATCCTGAGATGTTCTCTGCTGGCTGAGTCTGTTGCCCTTCTGAACTTTCTGGGAGGATGGGGCCTTATATTAGCAAGAGCCACAGCTATTAGGGCAGGGTTCAAGGGCAAGACAGCTGGGGAGAGTCTGAGCACTGAAGTGAGACAGGTCTGGTTTTGCTTTCTCACTTGCTGTGTGACTGTGGGCACATGGATGCACCATTCTGATCTTCCATTTCCTCTGTAACAGGACATAATACTACCTGCTGCACAGGCTGTGAAAGGGAATTCAGTTGCATAGCAGGTCATTATCAGATAGTAAGAGCATTGCATCCATGCCATCCCACTACACCAGGTCTTCTTTGTACAGTGCGGTCTTTTAGAAAATGTTCATTCTGTCATTCATTTGTTAAACCAACATTGACTGAGCACCTCTAATGGGTTGTGGCATCGAGTGCCGGGGATGTACCAGTGAACTAGATGGAGAAGTCCTGGCCGTGATGGTGTTTACTTTCTCATCAGGAGAGAGAACTGGTATACAAGTAAATAAAGCATCTTTGGAAGAAATCAATCAAGTTTGATGACCTGAAGAGTGAGGAATGAGATCGAGTGGCCAGGGAAGGCCTGGGGGATGTCAGTGTTGAGAATGGAATGATGAGAAGGGGCCAGTTCTGTCCAGTGCAATGGGGAGCATTCTAGGCATAGAGATGGGAGGATTGGAGGGGCAGTGCATGTGGCTGTAGCACCCAAAAGGGAGACAGAACCCGGAGAGGAGGCTGGGCTGGGCAGGGGCCAGTCTGTGTGGAACATCCTGGTTAGGGGTTAGCAAACTTCTCCTGTAAAGATATAGGTCACAAATCATAGGCTTTGTGAACCTTATGACTTCTATCACAGCAATGGTTGCAGCAGAAAGCAGACACAGACAATATGTAAATACTAGAGGCCCAGTGCATGAAATTTGTGCACGGGGAGGGGAGTGAGTGGGGAGGAGCGTCCCTCAATCCAGCCTGCATCCACTCCAATGTCCAACTGCCCATTTAGGTGGGATGGGGCCTAAACGGGCAATTGGACATCCCTCTCACAATCCAGGACTGCTGGCTCCCAACTGCTCGCCTGCTTGCCTGCTTGATTTCCCTAACCACTTCTGCCTGCCAACCTGATCATCCCCTAACCATTCCCCTGCCAGCCTGATAGATGCCTAACTGCTCCCCTACCGGCCTTATTGCCCCTAACTGCCCACCCCTGCTGGCCCGGTCACCCCTAACTGCCCTCCCTTGCCAGCCCAGTCATCCCTACCTGCTCTCCCTACAGGCCTGGTCACCCCCAACTGCCCTCCCCTGCTAGTTTCGTTGCTCCCAACTGCCCTCTCCTGCTGGCCTGGGTCCCCCACAACTGCCCTCCCCTGCTGGCCATCTTGTGGCAGCCATCTTCTGTCCACATGGGGGTGGCCATCTTGTGTGTTGATGGTCAATTTGCATATTATCTCTTTATTATATAGGATTGGATATGTCTGTGTCCCAATATAACTTTACAGACAAAACCAATGGATGAGCAGGATTTGGTCAGTGGCTATGGTTTTCTAAACCTTGTTTAAGGGTGGAGTTTGAAGTTTATTCCAAGCACAATGGGCTGCCATTAGAGGGGGGTCTGATATGGTTTGACCCATGTTTATAACTTTGCTCTGGGCTTCACACCAATAATACAGTAAATCCTCACTTAACATTCTCAATTGTTTTTTGGAAATTGTGGCTTTAAGCAAAGTGATATATAACAAAAACAATTTTACAATCAGCTAATTGATTTAAACACAATTTAAGTTCTTATGGCATATTTCTGGTCACAAAAAAAATCACCAAACATCTAAATGAAGACCCCAAACTTGTCTACCAGTGAACATTGAGACAAAGGTAAACTAAACATTCATTAAAAAAAAAAAAAAAAACTCATGCAGACATGGGGAGAACATGGAAACTCCAGACAGTGGCCCTGCAAGAAATTGATTTTTTTTTCTCATCAGTGTTATAATGAAATGACGCGGATCAGAATGATGTGGCTGGAGACACCTGTCTGCTAAGTTACAGCTGGCCCAGGTGCTGTGCAGACTCTCTGGAGAGTTCAGATGCCACTCAAGGCCAGCAGTGAGAGGAAGCAGAGGCTAACGGAGGAGGAGAGGCAGAGGAGAGTAAGAGGGAGGAAGAGCAAGGGTATTCTTTGTGTTACTAAGAATAATCTTTGGTTCTGGCTCCTTTCAGGGCACATCTTGAGATACCATAGTGTGGTGAGTTGTGGGATTTTGTTTATTATCATTGCTCTAAAGCAGTGGTCAGCAAACTCATTAGTCAACAGAGCCAAATATCAACAGTACAACGATTGAAATTTCTTGAGAGCCAAAAACCAACTTGTGTGCATGGGCCACGAAGTTTCAATTGCACTGTACGTGTGCTCCCGCATGTGGTGTTTTGTGGAAGAGCCACACTCAAGGGGCCAAAGAGCCTCATGTGGTTCTCCAGCCCCAGTTTGCTGACCACTGCCCTAAAGTATTCCGTTGTGTGAATATATTGCAATTTTTTTAATTCTCCGGTTGGCTACACAACAAGGAGCACCTGGGTATATAGGAATCTCAAAGGTTTAATCCAGCTGTCAGCGCTCAGAGCTGGTCCCACAGGCAGCCCTGGGTCAGCATCTGCTTTTGTGGGTCCTAACAGATGTGCAGAGGCCTGGCCCAACCCCTACACTTGGAACCTGGGGGATTGACTTCAGATAAATGGGCCCCAACAATTTGGAGTGTACATGGGGGAGGTGGGGTATCTCCAGTGTTTGGTTCCTTGGTCCCCATTGGGCAGAAGGCAGCAGACACACACACCGGAATGATCACACCTGGTGCTAGAATGTTGACATGCTTCCATATGAGTCGGAAAACAGCCACTGCCATGAGTGTCCCCTGTACCTCTCTTCTTCCTACCACCTAGGCCAGACCTGAGGCTTCCCTGGGTGTGCACTAGCCTCCCAGCCTGCACCGCTTCTGTGCCCAGCCTCTGTCCCTCAGCCCAGGCAGGCCTGACCCTGGTGGGAGGGCGGGGCACCTGGTACAGGGGCTCACACCCTAGCCTGCAGACACCCACCAGTCCCTTGAGGTTGGGGCTGTCTTGCATCACTGCTGTACCCATAGTGCATTGTGTCAGTTGTTAAGCATTTGGAATATCACATCTGCCTCCTGAGACCTATTTTCTGCCTCCGACAGTTGGAATGAGAATTGCTTTGAGGGCTAACTTTGATCCTTGATGAAAGAGTGACAGTGAGCGACAGTAATAGTCATTGTAATCAAGATAATGGGTAGGACAAGGATATCCAACACTGACTCAGCTGGAACGATGTCCCAGGCACAGTTCTAAGCATATTACCAGTGTGAGCTCATGTGATCCTGGCATCACTCTGGGGCAGGTGCCCAGACCTTTCTATTTCACAGACACAGAAACTCAGAGCATTGAAGTTGCCCAGAGCCTCAGAGTTGGTCAACGGCCAAACTGGACTTCAAACCCAGCAATCCGACTCCAATCATGGAGCGTGAGAGGAAAGGGGAGGAAGTACATGCAGTGTGTCCTCTGCATTCTTCTCCCGGTTCCCGGACAGTGGAAATGATGTATGGGGGAGACAGCTGTCACCAGAGTCGTGGTGGCATAAAACACCTTTCCTTACTTGCTTAGCTTTATTATAGTTGTCTATTATTTTACCAGAGGCCCGGTGCATGAATTCGTGTACTAGTGGGGTCCTCGGCCTGGCCTGTAGGATCAGGCCCAGACTGGTTCTCTGACATCCCCCTGAAGGGCCCCAGATTGTGAGAGGGCGTAAGCCAGGCCATGGGACTCAACCAGTGCACAATCAGGGCTGGGGAGGGACGTGGGAGGTTGGCCAGCAGAGAAGGGACTGAGAGAGGGGTCCAGGGCATGTCAGGCCCGCCTTTCTTAGTCTCCATTGGCCGGACCCCAGCAGAAAGCTAATCTACCAGTCAGAGCGTTTCCCCCCTCGTGGTCAGCACATATCATAGTGACTGGTCAATCAGGCAACTGTCTGCCCCTTGGTGGTCAGTGCACATCATAGTGAGCGGTTGAGTGACCTTAGCATATCATTAAACGTATTACATTTTGACTGGTTGAACAGATGACTGGACACTTAGCATATTAGGCATTTATTATATAGAATTCATGCATGTGTTCATGTATTCATTCAACAACCATCTATTAAGTTTGAAAATGGTGTTAAGTAGGAGGCATTCTAGCTTCAGGTGATAGCTTAATTTTTGGTGAGACTGAATGTCAGCCAAGAACAGACATGGATGGAGGTGGAGATGTCCCAACCATGCTGGTGGCTCTGGGAGATCCAGATGCAGGTGGGAGGTCTGTCTTCTGTTCCAGGTGTTCTGGGAATCCCAGGTGCAGGTGGGAAGTTTTCCCTCCACCCTATGTGCTGTGGGAGACCCAGGTGCAGGTGGAATATTTGCTCCTGGCCTTACCTGCTCCGGGAGTCCACCCATGCTCTCCTAGGCTATGGGTGAGCTGGCACCTTACAAAGGGCATGTCCATGTGGGATTGAGCCCAATCTAGGGCACAGAGCACTGCCCTTCTTATAGGACTTGAACTCTGGCTGGCTGCTTTGAAAGATGGCCACTAATTCTTTGACACCCCTCCCATGGTGTGTTGGGTCCATGTCACTGTGTCGGCCTCGCCCCCCATACCTGCCTGGGCCTGTGACTACTTCAAGGAATGAATTATGCAGGAGTGAATTATGCAGCCTCACTAACTTCTGGATGAGGCTGTCACAGGCCATGCAGCGGTGGCCTTGACATTTGGGAAAGTTCCTAACAGAGCTTTGAGCAGTGCCAGCTCGCTGACCTCCATGCAGATGGGATCACCTGGAGGGCGCTCCATGCGCAGTCCAGCCGGGCCCAGCCTGCCTCCCTCCAGCCCCAAGCCAGGGGGTGTGAGGAAGCATCTCAGGGTTGGGTCCCTCAGGAATGGCTTTGGGCTTAATTTTATTGTGTTGATTTCATTGACACCCACCTCTTCCCCTGCCTCTTTCCCTCTCAGCAAAGACAGCGAGGAAAGGCGGTGAACAGCACAAATGGAGCCAGTAACACCCAGACGGTGAGTACCCCTTGCTTCCTGTCTCCAAGATGATGCACGTGGTTCTTCACATGAAATGTCTCGCATGCCGATTCAACGTATGTGGGGCACACCTCTGGACGATGGATGAAAAACATTAGAACGAAAGAGAGGGTCCTCGATAAACAGCCAGAGGAAATCATGCAGGGAAGAGAGACGCACTTAGGGAGTATCTACAGCTTCCTAATCACAGCCACAGAGCAAGGCCGAATTACTCCCTAATTGCTTAGAGTAAGACCCAGGCTCCTTGCAGGGTCTGCAGGCTCCCTCCTGCTCCCCTCTCGGCCTCATCGCCTCTGATTTTAGCTTGACTCACTCTCTCTCCCGCCAGCCTGGCTCATGTCCGTCCCCCACTGAGTGTGTCCCACCTCCGTCCTTTGGGGCCAGGCTCCCTTTATTGTAAGTTCTTTCCCAGATCGCCATGTGGCTCCTGCTCCAAGGCCACCTTCCCAGAGAGGCCCCTGCCAACCTCAGCTCAAGCTCTCCTCATCCTGCCTCCATTCATCATCACCCCAGTTCCTGTGCTATTTACTCTTAGTACTTGCCAGCATCTGAAAGGGTCTCATCCATTTTCTTGTTTATTGCCTCTTTCCCATACCTGAATGTAACCTCCCTCAGCACAGGGAACTTACTGCTCTGAAGAAGTGGCTAGGGTTTCCTGCAATCAATACAGTGGTACCTCGAGATACGAGTTTAATTCGTTCCGTAACCTTGAGGTGTGGGAACCTATGAGACGCTCAAGTCGCAGTAAACTAGTGGGTCGTGTGCAGCCGGCCGATCTGCCTGATTACTCCTATCTCAAATGTTGCTTGTATTTCAAAGCAAAAATTGCTCGCCCGACGGCTCGTATCTCAAAAATCTCGTATGCTGGGGCACTCGTATCTCGAGGTACCGCTGTATTTGTAAATGAATGAATGAATGAATGAACTTACATATCACTACAACATGCTACAACAGAAAAAGAGAATAAATAAAAAAAGTTCCCAGGAAAACAGGCTATCTGCAAAGGGAGAGAATCAGAACAGTCTGCCTTCCCATCAGCAGTAGTGGCGCTAGAAGCAAATGCAGTGCTGCTTCCATGTCTCAGAGAAAAGGGGTGGAGCCTAGAATTAGACACCCAGCCAAGCTTTCAATCAAACCTGAGAACAAGGAAAGACTCAGAACATTTGCCTTCCATAAACACTCTCTAAAAGAATTACCGACATCCTTAGCAAAAATAACAAAAACAACAAAACAAAACCAAAAAAAATAGTACATAAGAAAGCAATAGAGAGTAAAACTAAGTTGTCATTGTGATCAAATGATCCCAGAATTAAATCTGAGCAGCAGACCAGAGAAGCAGTCCAAATTAAGAACAAAAAACTCAGGAGGGATTAGAGAAAAAAAATCTTCAAAATAATCTGTAACCAATTATATCATTAAGAAACAGGAAAGATTTTACAGATAAGGGAAAAGCATGAAATAATAACAATATATCATGTCCCCTCTTCCCATTCCTACACCCAATTGTTTTTCTCCTAGTGTTTGTTAGTCTTTTATTTTTTTATTTTTTAAGTATATATTTTATTGATTTTTTACAGAGAGGAAAGAAGAGGGACAGAGTTAGAAACATCAATGAGAGAGAATCTATCAGCTGCCTCTTGCACGCTCCCTACTGGTTATGTGCCCTCAACCAAGATACATGTCCTTGACTGGAATCAAACCTAGGACCTTTAGGTCCACAGACCAGCGCTCTATCCACTGGTTTCAGCAAAGTTAGTCTTTTTAAATCTATAATAATAAAAACATAATGTGCTAATTAGACTGGACGTTCTTCTGGGCGGCTAGAGGGAAGCTGGTGTCAGGAGGAGGGGAAAAAAAGGCCTACTTTTGCACAAATTTCATGCATCGGGCCTTTAGTATAAAATAAAATTTGTTAAAGTATAATTTACATACATTGCACTGGAAGATTTCACATATGCAATTCAATGACTTTGACAAATGGCTAGGACATTGTAACTATAACCACTGTAACTGCAATCAATCAGGAGGCAGATTTAGGTCTGTGCCACATGTACATCCCTGCGGGAAGTTCCCTTTGCAGTCACTGCCCACCATGGCCCTTTCTAACTATTGCTGTATCTTAGCTTTACCTATTCTAGAGCTCCCGATGAATGGAATCGCACAGTAGGTATTCTTGAGTGTCTGTCTTTCTCACTCAGCATGGCATTTTCTAGTCACCCACATTTGTTGCAGTAACAGCAGTTTGTTCTTTTTATAGCTGAGAGATATTCAATTTCATGACTATAACTCAATTATGTTTATTTTCTTTTTGAAAAAAGTTTTTGAATATTAGAATAGAGCTACTATCAACATTCTTGGTGAGTCTTTATGGAGGGTATAAGTTTTCATTTCTCTTCAAAAAATTTAGGGTTGGAATTGCTAGTTCATAGGTTAGGTGTATGTTTATTTGTGTGTATTTTAATTCTTTGTTGTTGAAATATTACAGATGTCTTCATTTTCCTCCACTAACCTTTCCCTGTCCACTCCCATCTCCCAGCACAAGCCCTCATCCCCCTAGGGTCTGTGTATATTAGTTATATTGGTTATGCTTATATGCATACATACAAGTCCTTTGGTTCATCTCTATCGCCACCCCCACTTTCCTCAACCCCCCTCTTTAGTTTGACAGTCTGATCAATGCTTCTGTGTCACTGGCTTTATTTTTTTTCATCAGTTTATACTGTTCATTATATTCCACAAATGAGTGAGATCATGTGATACTTTCCTTTCTCAGGCTGGCTTATTTCATTTAGCATAATGCTTTCCAGGTCCATTTATGCTGTTGCAAATGGTAAAAATTCCTTTTTTTTAAGTGCAGCATAGTATTTCATTGTGTATATATGCACCACAGTTTTTTAATCCACTCATCTGCTGATGGGCATTTAGGATGTTTCCATATTTTAGCTCTTGTAAATTGTGCTGCTATGAACATTGGGGTGTATATATTCTTTCTGCATGATGTTGCTGGTTTCTTGGGATATATTCCTAGAAGTGGGATTATTAGGTCAAATGGGAGTTCCATTTTTAATTTTTAAATTCCATTCTGTTTTCCACAGTGGCTACACCAGTCTACATTCCCACCAGCAGTGCATGAGGGTTCCTTTTTCTCCACATCTTTGCCAGTATTTGTCATTTGTTGATGTGTTGATGATAGCCATTCTGACAAGTGTGAGATGGTACCTCATTGTCATTTTGATTTGCATCTCTCGGGTGATTAATGGCTTTGAGCATTTTATGTCTCTTGGCCTTTTGTATGTCCTCTTTGGGGAAGCGTCTCTTTAAATTCTTTGCTCATTTTTTTTTTAATGGATTGTTTGTCTTCCTTTTAAGTTGTATGAATTTATTACATGTTTTGGATATTTACCTTTTATCAGATGTTCTCTCATACCGTGGGCTCCCTTTTTATTTTGTTGATGGTTTCTTTTGCTGTGCAGAAGCTTTTTATTTTGATGTAGTCCTATGTCTTTATTTTCTCCTTAGTTTCCTTTGCTCTACAAGATTTATCCATAAATATATGCTTATGAGAGATGTCTGAGATTTTGCTGCTTATGGTTTCTACTAGGATTTTTATAATTTCACAACTTACATTTAAGTCTTCTATCCATTTTGAGTTTATTTTTGTGTATGTTGTAAGTTGATGGTCTAGTTTCATTTTTTGCATGTATCTGTCCAATTTTCCCAGCATCATTTATTGAAGAGATTGTCTTGAGTCCATGGTGTGCTCTTTGTCAGATATTAATTGAGCATAATGGCTTGGGCTGATTTCTGGGGTCTCTGTTCTGTTCCATTGATTTATACGCCTGTTCTTGTAACAGTACCAGGCTGTTTGGATTACGGTGGTTTTGTATTATAACTTGAAACCTGGTATTGTGATTCCTCCAAATTTGTTCTTCTTTCTCAAGATTGCTGTGGCTATTCGAGGTCTTTTTTTTTTTTTTTTTTTTTGGTTCCATATACGTTTTTGAGTATTAGTTCTAGAACTGTGAAATATGCTTTTGGTAGTTTAATAGGGCTTGCATTAAATCTGTAGATTGCCTTGGGTAGTGTGGACATTTTAATGGTGGTAATTTTACCAATCCATGACCATGGTTTAATCTTCCACTTGTTTATGTCTTCCTTTTCTAATCTCCTATAGTTTTCCAAGTACAATCTTTTTACTTCCTTGGTTAGGTTTACTCCTAAGTATCTTATTTTTGTTGTTGTTGCAATGGTAAATGGGATTGTTTTGTATGTGTTTGTGTGTGTTTAGTTTCTCTTTCTGAGAGTTCATTACTTGGGTGTAAACATGCCATTGATTCTGGATGTTAATATTGTATCCTGCTACATTGCTGAATTCATTTATTAAACCTAATAGTTTTTTGGTGGCGTCTTTAGGGTTTTTCTATGTATAATATCATGTAATCTTTATGCAATAATATTATCATAAAGGCTATTGGGTTTAATTGTAGAACCAAAGATTGAAAACTTACAGCTGCAGGACAGAATAGTAATGCTACTTAGAGACTTTGCCAATGTGACAAGCAGCAGTGTGGTGACTGGGGGTGGAAACGGGGTGGGAGGGTAAGATTGTGGAGAGAACATGGGGAACACTAACTGGCTGATCAAACTCCGTGGTGGGTCAAAGTATTATAGTCAACAATTGATGTGTCAGGAAACAGTTTTAAATAGGTTACTAAGAGCTATAGAGGTAAACCAACAGAACTAAAACGAAAATGCTGCAAGCAGGGCTTGGGAATGGAGGGAGGGCAAAGGGGAGGAGCAGTGGAATGAGCCGCCATTGCATTTCCCCAGGGTGCAGTCACGGGTCTTTCTAAGGTGGATCAGGCAGAGGCAGAGACCAGCGTGTCTATAGCTGCTCTGACCATTAGGGTAGCCACTAGCCATATGCAGCTATTGAGCTATTGAAATGTGGCTAGTGTGACTGAGGAACTGAATTTTTAAATTAAAATTTTATTAATTAACTAGAGGCCAATGCACCAAATTCATGCAGGGGAGCGGGTCCTGCAGCCCAGCCTGTGCCCTCTCACAATCCAGGACCCACACTTCTAACCGCCAGCTTGCTCACTCCTTTCCATTTGGCTCACCCCTCCTTAGTGCTGCCACCACTGCTGTGCTTGCCAGCCATGAGCCTAGCTTCTGACTGAGCGGTGCTCCAGCTGTGGAAGCACATTGACCACCAGTGGGAAGCTCCAGTGTTGAGTGTCTACCCCCTGGTGGTCAGTGCACATCGTAGCAACCGGTCAGTCATTCCACCATTTGTTCGATTTGCATATCACCCTTTTATATAGGATATGCAAATTAAGTCAGTGTGTCTAGTGGCCATTGCATTGAATAGCACAGATACAGATGTTTCCTTCATCATCAAAAGTTCCTCCAGACAGCGTTGGTCTAGAGCTTGAGTGACAATTATCAGAAGAATCAAAACCAGAAATGATCCAGCATAAATTCTTGGCTGGGGAAAATGGAAGGGGCTTTTCCTCTTCCTATCATACCTTCTTTACACTTTGAGTATTGGTCATCGATATATTTTCATGTATTTTCAGAATGCTCATCTTAACCTGTCATCTCGGTGGCCACAAGCAGTCCATTTCCATAGGATTTTAAAGATTATTTTGTTTTGAGTTAAAAAAAATCTTTTTAAAGGAAAGATATTTTTGTAAATCCTAATAGTCATAGTTAAATGTCATTGTTAATCCCTATTTTCTTCTACCTAACATCCGTGGCTCTGATAAACACAAAATTATTCTAGTTCATAAAATTGAATTGCTACTTGTCACCTTCCCAGCCACAGCTCTGCTTCTTAAATACTCAATTAGTTGATTCCTGTGAGCCTTAAAGAGAGCTATGCCTTATCTTATAGTAAAAGCCAGAACTTCTCAGAGAGGAGGGCAATGTTGGTGGCACCTGCACAAATCCATGTGCAGAGGGGCCACCCAAGCCACTTCCCAGGGGAGCGAGAGGAGCAGTGTGAGGGACACAGGCACTTTTTAATTTACCTTCTTCAGCATTTGACCTTTTTGGCAACAAGGGGCACATATTCCTTTTGTAATTAAGTGAATCCAATAAAAAGTGGATTAGATATAATAAAACTAAGTGTTTGGCACTAACCTTTTAGAAAAATGAGGCCAAATCCTTGAGGAGGCAGCCGAGAGAGCCCCTTGCGATGGCTCCAGCGCCCTCACCATCTCCCTCCACACCTCCCTCTCACTCAGCATTTTGGGCTCAGTGTCCTTCCTTTAGTCCCCAAGCAAGCCACCCTTGCCTCCCACCAGGGGCTTTGCAATCCGCTGGTTTCTCTGCCTGATTTGCCTCACTGGCGTCACCCTTCTTCACCATATTTGCCTTCAGGTCTCGGCTAAAAGCCCACTTTCTCAGGGAAACCTCCATGGCAGATTGTGTTTCCCAAAGGTGGTCTAAACCATACCTCCTCTCCCGTGTCCCGTTCTGCAGCATGACCTGGCCTCTCCTCACCCATCGAGAGGAGGCGTCGAGTTCTCTACCCCCTTGAGCCTGGGTGGACTTAGTGACTTGCTTGAACAAAGGAATGCAGCAGAGGTGACCTGGGACTTCCGAGGAGAGGCTGGGGAGGACTTGCGGGTGCCTTATGGGCCATCTGGGATGCTGACTGCCTCTGGGAACCCAGTGCTGCTGTAAGAAGGCCAAGCCACACGGAGACCACGTGCAGACACTCTGACCCACAGCCAGGGGAGGAGCCATCTCACATGTCCAGCCAAAGGGGACGACCGCTGTCCCTGCTGCCAGCAGCTGCACGACAGACCCAAGAAGAACCACTGAGGTAAGCTCAGCCCCACAGACCCCTGAGTTAGTGGTTTAAGTTTTGGGGATTGTGTTTAGGAGCAATAGGTATCTAGTCCATCTTCCTAGGAGGGTGGGGCCCCCAGGACCCTCTCATGGACCCGCCTTCTGAGAATAACTAGTGGGAATGATACAGTGAGTCCACGGTGAGCCAAGCACTGGGCCTGGAGCCTTACAAACACTATCTTCTTCAGTTACTCCAAAGATCTCCCGAGGGAAAGAAGCATTTTTCAGTTCTTCTTAAGTGAGAGAGACAAGGCAGGTTGGGAACATTAAGATCACTTCCCATGGCTTGTCATGGTCCCTGTATATATATATTTTTTAATATATTTTATTGATTTTTCACAGAAAGGAGAGGGACAGAAAGTCAGAAACTTCAATGAGAGAGAGACATCGATCAGCCGCCTCCTGCACACCCCACAGTGGAGATGTGCCCACAAGCAAGGTTCATGCCCCCAACCGGAATCGAACCCGGGACCTTTCAGTCTGCAAGCCGACGCTCTATCCACTGAGCCAAACCAGTCTCAGCGGTCCCTGTATCTTTAGGATCCTTTGGATGAATGTCTCTTTCTTCCCAACTAAGTGGTGAGCTGTGTGGGTGTTGGAAGCATGTTATTTTTGTGTGTGGTGAATCTTTGGCGCCTCATATGTGCGCAGTACAGAGTGAATAAATTTCAGTGGCTTCCAGGGGGCTCGAGTTCAAGGTAAAAGAATAAAAGGCCAGCCCTAGCTGGTCTGGCTCAGGGAATAGAGCATCGGCCTCTGGACTGAAGGGTCCCAGGTTCGATTCCACTTAAGGACATATGCCAGGTTGTGGGCTTGATCCCCAGTAGGGGTCATGCAGGAGGCAGTTGATCAATGATTCTCTCTCATCATTGATGTTTCTATCTTATTCCTCCTTTTTTATTAAAAAAAAAAAGCATAAAAGGCCACTTACCTCATTATTCCTTATGACTTCTACCCACCTTGTAGTTTAGATGGGAAATATATATATTTGGAATGCAGAGGAGTATGGATATAGTGCCTAGGAACATAGGCTTTAGAGCAGACAGATCTGGGTTCAAATTCTGACCTGAGCATTCTGTCATCCTCTCATCACCTGTAATACCGAGCACATGCCGTGCTGGGTGTAGAGAGGATGAAATAATAAAATAATAAAATAACATGCAGAATGTCTTGAGCACAGGGCTTGGCAAGCAATCCCAACAGAGTCCCACTGTCACACACAACAGAAAATTCTTTCAAGTCATGGCACTAATGAGGTCTGCTCACCTCAAACCTTAGCTCGGACTGAAATGGTGGAGAGATACCTAGCTCAGGCATGCTCATTCCCTGGGTGGGTACAGCAGAGCTATGCAGTGACTACCTGATATTTGCATTTATGTTTTTTTAAATCCTTGGTTAAAGATTCAGCGAATTCAAAGTATCCAATATACGAAATCAGACCTCCTCATGAAGACTGCGAGCTGGATGACCTTCCGACTCCACTCAGATGGACAGCACCCTCTCTAGGCAGAAGGATGCAGTCTGAGAGGAACTCTACCAGGCTCGGCTCCTGGGCCATACCGCCCTGAACGGAGGAGGTAAGCTTTTGGGGGGTTAGAGGCTTTCTGCCCCTCTATTCAGAAGCTATAGCAGTTAAAAGCAGAAAACAGTCCGAAACTGGTTTGGCTCATTGGATAGAGCATCGGCCTGAGGTCTGAAAGGTCCCAGATTCAATTCCGGTCAAGGGCATGCAGGAGGCGCCTGATCGATGTCTCTCTCTCATGGATGTTTCTAACTCTCTATCCTTCTCCCTTCCTCTCTGTAAAAAATCAATAAAACATTAAAAAAAAAAAAGCAGAAAACAGGCCAACACCTGAAATATGGCTTAAGAGGCAGAGAGGCCTCATGACATCCCCCCTGCACAGCCGCTGGCACCCGACAAGGGCTCCACTCACACGTTGCCCAGGTCGTCTCCCATGGCACTGACCAGCTCAGTGCGGTAGTCTCTGTGCATTTTGCCTATCGCTTCGTTTTCCTGTGTTCTTAGGTTTCCCAGTGGTTTTCTTTATTTTTTTAAGCCATCTTTTATTTGTTGAATTTACAGGGGCGACATTGCTTAAAATGATATAAGTTTGAGGTGTACAATTCTATAATACATTATCTATCTATTGTGTGTTTACCACCCAAAGTCAAGTTTCCTCCCATCACCACTTCTTATCTCTTCTTCTACCTCCTCCAGCCCCCCTTTTCCTCTGGTAATCACCATAATCCTGTCTATGTCTCTTAAGTTTGGGGTTTTGGCTTAATTCTTTCACCTTTTCACCCAGTGGTTTTCATGTACTTCCCATTAGACACTGGTCCTAATTAGGAGTGACGCACCGTGTGTGTGTGTGCAGTGTGACTAATGACGGGGCCATTGTTTGTATTTACAGTAACTCACACAGGTATTCCCCCATTTGAAGAATGTAATGACGGCAGGAAGCCAGCATGCTACCCCACGGTTACCACAATTTATGAACCCAGAGGTAGGTGTCTCACTTGTTTGACCAAGTAGGGGTTTTAAGGCCTCTGCAGGCTCAATCCAGAGTATGTGTACAATGTTTTCTTTGCAAGAGAACTGTTTGCAGCCTTAACTCAAGCACAGTAGAATGCAAAGGAATGGTTTTTAGGAGGATATTTGGGAGCTGGGCAGAAATAACGTAGATATGTTCAGCCTAAGCATCCCCCTGATGGAGGAATGACTGAGATGCCAAGTTGAAGGTTTCAACACTTACCTGGACCACTGACAAGAAAATGGGCAAATCAAAAAGGGGTTGTTGAAGATTTAGACACATCTTTTACTCTTCAAAATTTGGAAGACATTTTGATTTGGGAGAAGTAGTAATTATGCTGCAGGGTTTGTTATTTTTTCAAAAAATAGCACCAAGTTTCACTGATTTGAAAAATAAAAGCTTGGGTTAACAACTCAGCTGGCCTTAGGGAAGCTACATCTTCTCTGGCCTTGAACTTACCATTTGCACTATTTTGAGGCATACTCTGGTGTGAATTAAGAAGTGTAAGGGGATGTCTCAGCCCACTTTACAGTCAGGCAGCTGCCACTGCGTGACGTTGTGAGCACCTCACTATAAGCTAGTGTCAAGCCAGACAAGCAACCCATTTTTTGACAAAGCTGTTTACCAAGTAATGGCTTCCTCTTAAGAGCGGAATATTTGAAACACAGTTTTTAAAAGTTAAAATTTCATTAAATGCATGTACTGCTATTGGAGAAATATCATAAAACATCTTTTTTTAATGTGAACACTACTTCATACAATGAAAAACTATTTACAATGTGTTGCTTCCAGATTGGTTGCTTTTACATTGTATATATTATACCCAGCACGTGTCTCCAGCTGGGGAGCTTCAGTCCAATTGCACATTCTCCTTGTGTTGGATGGTGCTCCAAGGTCCCTGGGGACTCAGGGGATCTGTCCACTTACATTCTCCTTAGTAATTATGGCTCAGCAGGCATTCCACCAAAATCATCTATAACCCAGAGACTCTGGCAATCACACATGTAAAATGGCGTAGGTTACGTTTTTCTCCAATAAATACTAATTTGACAATACAATCCATTTCCATCTTAAGAAAGTGTTTTCTTTCTCAATGGAACTAGAGTGAATAGTCGGAGCTTCACACTGGAGCGGAGTGGTGGTGTCTTTGTATACAAATATAGCAGACTTTGGCCAGGAATATCATTTCTCGTTAAAGAGTTTATTTGCCTTCACACGCCGGATTGCTACATACATTCACAGTTTTAAGAGACTGCCATTAGCTATTCCAGTTGTGCTTTAAAAAATCCCAAATATTATTTTCATCAGTGAGTGCAAAGTGACGGCTCCACCTGACTGCGGCTGGTCCAGAGCTGTGACCTCCACGCGGACGACGAGGAGGTGCCTCACTCTCCAGACTCATCGCTGGCTTTTTCAGGTATGACTTCCAGACTCCGGCGTGGCTTCTGCACGTCGGCGTTCTCTGTCCCTGGTTTATGCAGTCCACACGAAACAGCAGCATAATGGATTTGTTTCAAGTTCTCCAAAGTCTCGTTCTTAGCGTATTTTAAAAGATCCGCTTGTCCCTGTAACAAAACAGGCAATGAAACATGTTAGATACGCCCCGCTTTATTGTCACGGTTCGACAATATAGGTCTTTTGCTGCGATAGAAATACTTTCCTTCCTCCAAGGGGGCATTTCTTACTAGCACGGCATTAGAATAGGTCAGTTTTAATCGTGAGTTTACCCAGAGTGCGCTGCCTTTTCAGTCCTTTGCATTTATAAATCGGAACAGAGATGTATCCCATCTCTAGTAATTTGGCCAATCTTGTTTTTCTTAACCTTTGTATTCTAAAATACAAGTAAACTCACAGAAGGATGCAAATATAGTACAGAGAGGTCTTGTGTACCCACATTTTCCCCAATGCTTACATCTGTGGTACAACAGTATCCAAGCCAGGGGCTGACACTAATACAATGTGTGTGTATAAGGGTCCATCACTTTAACCCTCGTGTAGATTCATGTAACCACCACTGAAATCCATACACAAGCCTAACCCATCACCACGAGGATCTCCCTGGTGCTGACTCCACAGTCACGCCATCCCCATCCCTGGACAACCACTAATCTTACTGAGCTAGTCAGCATCTGAGGGTAGTCTGCAGCATCCCCGGAGAGTAGCAGCAACGACTCTGTTGAGACAATCAAAATGTCTGCAGACGTTGCCTGATGTCCACACAGCCAAAGATTTCAAGATGATGTGGTGCCAATTGCTCCATTGTTATACATTTCAACACTGCTGCTGCAATGTTTTGTTCTGGTTTTCCTTCCTATATTTAATCTGCTTCCCACCAACAGCTCTACTTATGCTATTGTCTTTCTTTCTGAGTCTCTTTGTTCATGATTTCCCCCCCTCCCCTTTCTCAGACTCTAAATTTATTCCATTGCTCTGATTCCTCTGTAGTTTGAGTTTTCCTTTGCTGTACTTACATCCTTAGTACCATCCCTCCTTTCTCCCTTTCTGCCTTTTGTTTTCAACTGTCACCCAATGTGCATTCGGGCCACCTGCAAAGGGTGACAGGTAAGGACTTTGGCAGACAACAGGACTATAATTAAATCTCAGCCTCTAGTGAGACCAAATGGCAATTTAAGTCACCAAGAGGTGGGACTGCACAGAATGGTTTGCTGTTTACCACTTACTGTTCATGATTTTTCTGCTTTCCGGAGATTGTTAATTAGTTACTATAAATAGGTGTTCCATTATTTAGTTTAACTGCACATCTCCCAGAGGCCTCGGGGTACCTCAGCGTCACTTTAAGATGGATCTAGGGTTCCTCTGCGACCCAAACCAGAGAATGAATACAGTCTCACAGCCAGGACACACAGCCTTTATCTACATCAGTGGTTCTATTGGTAAATATCTGTGTTTTCTGATGGTCTTAGGCTCTACAGCCTCGTGACCCACAGGCTGAGAACCGCTAGCAGGGTCACTTAAGACCATCGGAAAATACAGATATTTCCATTATGATTCATAACAATAGCGAAATCACAGAAATGAAGTAGCAACGAAAATAACACAACATGAGAACTGTATTAAAGGGTCGCGAACCACTGATCTAGACTGTTACTAGCAGGTGGCCACAAACATAGTGCCCTTTAGTCACTGATTTAGGTGACGTGAATTGAGACTCATCTAGAAACTGAATATATTTAAGCCAGTATTTTCATAAGTTTTCAGCATCACAAGCCAAATGCACCATCCTCTTGTAAGAATGCTATGGAAACTATGTTGCATTTCTTAAAACTACAATTCACATTGGCATAGAGGGCTAGCAATGTAATTATAGTCCTAAATTTGAGACCACAGAGTCTACAATATACCAAAAATTAGATATGCAGGAATGTATATCATCAAAGCCTTCTGGAAACAATATTTATCATTTATTGAGTGACTACTCTATACCAGGCAGTCTAAGCTCTTCACAGATTACCTCATGGGAGGTTCAATTATTACCCTACTTTAAAGACGAAGAAACTGAGTTTAGGGAGGTTAGAGGCCTCGCCCAATGCAGAAACTACACAGCAAATTTTACTTAAACTTTTAACAAAAGCAAAAGAAACCAACAAAGAGATCCCACTGCATGGGAGAACATATTTGCCAATGATATCCAATAAGTGGGTAATCTCCAAAATATAAAGAGAATTCACACAACTTAACAAAAGGAAGACAAATAATCCAATTAAAAATTGGCAAAGTTGCTGAACAGACACTTCTCCAAAGTGGACATACAGAAGGCCAAGAAGCATATGAAAACACGCTCAAAGTCACTAATCCTCCAAGAGATGCAAATCAAAATGACAAGTTACCATCTCACACCTGGCTACCATCAACAAACGAGTGTTATCGAGGAGGTACAGAAAAGGGAAGACTGGAGCAGCCTTTGTGGAAAACAATATGGAGTTGCCTCAAAATATTAAAAATGGAACTGCCATTTGACCCAGTGATCTTCTAGGAATCAAAAAAACAATCAAAAAAGATATATGCACCCTATGTTCTTAGCAGCACAATTTATAATAGCTAAGATCTGGAAACAGCCTAAATGTCCACTAGCAGATGAGTGGATTAAACTGTGATACATCTACACACTGGAATACTAATCTGCTGTAAAAACGAAAACTTACCATTTGCAATAACATGGGTGAACCTAGAGAGCATTTTATGCTAAGCCAGTGGCCAGCAAACTCAGTCAACAGAGCAGCAAACCATGGCTTGTGAGCCGCAGTTTGCCAACCACTGTGCTAAGCGAAATAAGCCAGTCAGAGAAAGTAAGTATCACATCATCTCATTTGTGGAATATAATGAACAAAAATAGATCCAGAGACATAGAAGCATCGAACAGACTGTCAAACCTCAGAGGGGAGGCAGGGTGGGAAGAGAACAACCAATGAACTTGTATGCGTATCTGTATGAGGCTTAGGGGCGGGCTGGAAGAGGCCAATGGGGGAAAAGAGGAAACATGTGTAATATTGCAACAATAAAGATATTAACTTTTTAAAAAGTGCCAAAACCGGTTTGGCTCAGTGGATTAGAGCGTCGGCCTATGGACTAAAAGGTCCCAGGTTCGATTCTGGTCAAGGGCATGTGCCTTGGTTTCAGGCACATCCCCAGTAAGGGGCGTGCAGGAGACAGCTGATTGATGTTTCTAACTCTCTCTCTCTCCCTTCCTCTCTGTAAAAAAATCAATAAAACATTAAAATTTTCTAAAAAATAAAAAGGTTAATAAGTACATTTTAGAATATAAGATTCAGTTTCATTCGGAATGACTGCCTTTCTTCTCAAACAATTACATGTTTTACACAACAGATGCAGGTAGGAGGCTCCCAGGCAGCACTGGCGAGGTGGGTGGTGCTGAGCTGGACAGAGGGCAGGACAGGATGTCAGCCGGCTGCCGGGGACACCGACCTCCACACGTGGCTCCAACCAGTGCCGCCTCTGGGCTCCATTGTTGAGTAGTGCAGTTTCCGTACTACAAAGCTTTGTAAGGTCCCCTGTGACGGCATCTCCTCAGTTGCTGACCTGGCCGTAGGAAGTGGGGGGATTCTCACCCTGGCGGGGAGTGCACCCCTGCAGCAGCAGTGGGGCCTCTCCTGACCGAGGAGCTCGCTCTGGTGGCAGAAGTGGGGTGAGGTCTCGGGAGCAGCCCTCACGGTCTCCAGATGGAGTTTCCTCAAAACCCAAGCACTGAGGGCAGGAGGTGGAGCCTGGGTTCCAGGCAGAGCCGGTGCCCAAGAGACGGGACTGCGGCCCGGAAGCACAAAGGGGAAGTGGAGGGCACAGGCCGCTGAGGAGCAGAGCCAGGACCAGGGTGAGGCCTGCGAATGCAGTCAGCATGGGGGTGCCAGGGCTCCCTCCCCTGCTGATCTGTCAGCACGCCTGTGCACGGTCCAGTGGTGGCCGAGGATGGGTGGGATCCCACGTCCGAGGTTTTAAAAGTACAATCTGCCTAAGGACAAGCACTGCTGTAGTCTGAGTTTCTGAGCCATCTGAGCAGTTCTCACACACTAAACAGAAATGGCTTCCAGGCAATTACAGCTTTTCAGGAAAACAGGCAACATAATACATCACCTATAATAAAAAACATAATTAAACGATACTGGCCTCAATAAAGGAAATAAGCTACGCGTAGGCCACGGAAGTCATTTTCCAGAAGGAAACAAATGTAGGCTTCAGGCTGTGAAGGTAAGCACCGCACCTCAAGTAAAAGCAAATAAAATTAAGATTAATGTCTTACCAGGTGCAAAACCTGCCTGGATTAATTATTTATTTTGTGGAGACGTCTTCTGTTCCTACAGAGAACAAACCTCTAATCACATGCAGGGTCTAGTTTTTAGTCTTATGAGGGGGGGGAGAGATAAGAGGAGAGGGGTCAGTCGCTTGGTAGAAATTCATGGGGAAAACATCTTGGGTTGCAAAAGGTTCATTTAAGTCCAGGACTCAAGTGCGATCCAATCCAACATAACTGTGGCCTCTATTAACAGTAAGATAATTTTCAGGCTACAAGCAAAATCATAGCGAGTCCAACTCTGGGCGGCCGAGCCCAGCACATCCGAAATATGGGGATAATTCTGGTCCCCCATTTACGAACACCGATACTCCAGAGCCCTCAGAAGGCGCAGGGCCAGGCGGCAGAGACCACGGCCGTCCCATCCCTCAGGTTGTGGGAGGACTGAGCATGTCTGAGCTGGGTCAGGCGGGTGTAAGAGAAGCCGGGATCTTTCCCAGAGACTCAGAGGGATGTGGGTGAAGATGGAACAGAGAGATTCGGCGCTGCCTAAGGGCATGACTATCATCGGGGGGTGGATTTATTTTTATAAATCTACGAGGTTTTACCATCTTAGAAATGGTAATAAATAGTCCCTGCACTGGTGGTAATTTTCCTATTTCTATTTCAGCAAATGGAAAATAAAGGGAGAGGAAGGTCTTGATTAAGCTGGTGGGTACAAAGTGCATTCCGGAACTTCCCACATTCCTGTTGAAACGAGCAAACACAGTAACAAAAATAAAACCACAAACAGCAACCAAACAAAGAAAAGGATATATACCAAGATGTTATCAACTTCTAAAAACTCACAGAATTCATCCTGACAATTCATAAAAATCCTGAAAACTCTAACATCCAACCAAACTGCAGAGAAGCCAGGGGAGGGCGTGTCCTCTCTTTCTGCCTTTGGTGGAGGGGGAGTGAGGCCGGGACCGTGGGGGGGATGAACCTCAGAGGCGTGATGCTCAGTGCAAGGAGCCAGGCACCGAGCAACATGGGAATTAGTCTGGAGATCAAATGGGACAACATGCCCAACTCCCTTCCTAGATACACCTGAGAGGACTCCTATCCTCCTCTTTCACAGCACAAGGTCAACCAATGGAGCTTTGAACTGAGATGTGTAGCTTTAAAAAACCAACAAGATGACTCCTATCAACATTTTTCATCTCTTTTGTCAACCTCAGAGATTTAGAAGAAATAAATACCCCTTACAGTAGACACTGTTTAGCAATTCACTTAGCTTCCCTATGGTTTACTTTTCTTCTGTTATATAAATTTTAAAAGGGCAATTAAGGCAGGGATCTATTTATTGACATACCTTATTTTATAATATCTGAGACAGTGCTTATGAGGCCTATCATTTTTTATAGACTAAGAAAGAAAAAACCACCGCCAACTTACATAGGATACAATGTACAGATGTCATGGACTATATAGATTCATACCAATTTCAAAGATGTCAAGAATCAATAAAATGACTCTCCATTTGCCCACCCACATGCACATAAAAAGTGTCCTGGAGTGAGATCACCTGCATTTAATACTAGTTATTTCTTAGAGGGAAGATCTGAGGTCATTTTAAAACTTGCACCTTTTTCTAACATTAAAAACAACTTGTTTCTAATGAAGACACAAATGATTGCTATTCAAAGAGAAAAATGACTGGGAGTAAGTGTGCCGAGATGCTAACAGCGGGTCATTCTGGGTGGTGATCACGCATGACATTTCTTCTGTGTTCGTTCTGTATTTTAAAGCGATTCTTAACACGGCAAAACTAAACAAAGCCGGTCAAAATTCATCACAACTGGGATGGCGTCCTTAGGTGAAAGGAGGTTGTGGCAGGTGCCTTGTCTCAGGGACCCGCTGTCCCGGGTTACCCAGGCCTGTTCCAGCTTTCACACTGGGAATCCACCTCCCGGGATGACTGGTCACCCTGCGCCCTTGACTGTTCCAACCAGAGGGGTGGCACGCAGGAAAGACGCCGGATTTGACTCGAGACTTAATACTTGGTATTTCCTAGGCTGCCTCAGAGTCCCCAGAGGATGCTGTTAAACAAGCAGATCCCTATGTCCTGCCCCTGGAGATTCTGACGCGGGACCAGGAGGACCCAGAGGGCCTCCGGAGGCTGCATTTTTAGGGACCCCAGGTCATCCCTATTCATGGCTTCACGCTTGCTCAGCAGGGCCTCCTCCTCCTCTCTCCATATCCAGTGTCCTCTGAACCCTTCCCCGAGCGAGCGTCTGTGCCACCCGCTGCCAACTGCACAGCACTCAGACCTCTGCTACCTCCCCGTTCACAGCGAAGACAAGCCAGACAGGAGCTCCTGCCAGGAAGAGGTCAGCGGCCCAGCTCACATCCAAACCGGCAAGCAAGGGTCCAGGAGCACTGATTCTTCTAAAGGAAGTGTAAGTGGTGAAACACACAGGAGGTCCTCCTACTGCACGTAAGTGACACACAGGTCTCCGGTCCTTCTCCGTTCCTCGCTCAGGTCCTACCATGCTCCACACCGTCCACAGCAAATATTACCCTGGAAATTTGAAAACTATCCGTTACCCTACCCTGTGCATTTCTTCCCACGTGACTACAAGTCTGGGGTGTTGTTCTCGCTCCTCCTGGGCATAAGTCTGTGGACAAAAAGGATGGTATGGGGGGATCTGAAGGTGGTGGTGGAGGTCAACACCAGTACTTGCCGCCTCCCACAACTAAAATACAGAACCATCATCCAGAACCGCTGGAGAGCTGGCGGAATGGAAGTCCTACAACTAAGAAGTAAAGAAGAAAGCACACTATGATTGGGAGGGGGGGAGGTGGAGGCACAGAATGGGTTGGTCTGGCACCCACATTTGCTGTTTGTTTTTTTTTAATCAGGAAAGAGATCGGCTCTGCAGAGGCCACTCGGGAGGAGCAAGGGACACCAGCCCTCCAGCCCAGGGTTCCAGAGCTGGGGAGAGACGTCCCTGTAACTACAGGCTGTAAAAACCAGCAGGGATTGTAGTCCCTCTTAAAGGGCCAAGCACAAACCTATACAGAAGAGCTTCTTCCGAGCTCCAGCACCAGGGAACCCAGACACATACAGGGAAGAACTGGACTGTCTGGCATCAGGGCGGGAACTAGGGGGTGGCTTTCTCCCAGACGGGGTTGCTCATAGGAGTCACTGTTCCTGTGCTGGGACCTCCCCTGTCGCAGAGCTGACTGGCAGCCACATCCAGGTCTCAGCCAGCCTGGCCCACACTGTTTGCTCTGCCCTGGTGATTCCCTGAGGTCCCACCCCACCCAATCTGCAGCCCACCCACCCTGTTTGCAGCAGCATTTCCATATGAATGGCCTGTCCTACAGACTTTGGCAAAATCCCTCAAACAAGCTGCAGCTGGTGACAGCATGCCCAAACCTATCAATAAAAGGCCCAAGATCAGGCACTAGCACCAGCTTGCCTTGCTTCACAGCAGCTCTCCCACTCTTGTGCCAGCTGCTCCTCACAGCCAATTGACCTGAAGGTCAACTCCTCCCAGAGATGCCAACAGCAATCAAGGCTCAATTACAAGACTGTGCACACAGCCCACACAGGGGCGCACCTAGAGTGCCCAGCTCAGGTGACTGTGGAGGCTGGGCCACCAGGCCTTACAGAACCACCTGCTACACAAGGCCACTCTGCCAACTCCAGGAGACATAAGCAGCTCTACCCAATACACAGAAACAAACACAGCGAAATGGGTAAGATGTGGAGACAAACATGTTACAATTGAAAGAAAGGGAAGCAAGCAAACTACTGGATACAGAGTTCAAAACCATTGTTATATGCGGTTACTCAAGGATCTTCATGAGACTTTCAAGGATTTTAGCGAGAATGTCAAAGACATGAAAAAGGACCAGTCAGAAAGTAAGCATACACTAACTGAAATAAAGAACAATTTACAGGAATTCAACAGTAGAGGATTCTGAGAATCAAATGATTTGGAATGTGAGGAAGCAAAAAAACACCCAATCACACAAGCCAAATAAATAAATAAATAAATAAATAAATAGGAAGAAATTATGTGCTCCACCATCAAGGGAGCACACAATGTGTTAACTATCCTGGAGCCTCTGGGACAACTTCAAGAGTACCAACATTTACATTATGGGGGTGCCAAATGAGGACTCTCAGTGGGAAGTGGGAGGAAGGGCAGGAAGAGATTAATCAATTATGGACACGGTAGGGTGGTGAAGGCCCGGGGTGGGCAGGAACTGGGTGGAGGGGGCAATGTGGGGAAAAAAAGGGAGGTATCTGTAATATCCTCAACAATAAAGTTTTTTTTGAAAGGGGTATGTATGAGTTCAGTGACCTAAAGTAACATCATGGGGGTGGAGTGATATGATCATAAATTCCTAACCGGGAAAGGCATGATGGGTAGTTACAGTCCTATTAACTTCCATCCTAAAAGGTTTAAGCAAGCCCTGTCCATTGTTCTTGTGCATCCAGGTTAACACACCCTTGGAATGTCAGAAGCAATCTTTTACAGACCCCTGAAAGGCGTAACTACCCTCAAGGGAGCACGTAGTATGTTCACTATCCTGGACCTGGTTTTCTCCCACCTTCATTTAATCTTCCGTACTTTCCCTCTTTAACTCTAAAGGCATAAAAGAAACTGCAAACCGTCATCTCCACAGCATCTGAGATCTTGTTTGCCAACAGTGTCATCAGTTTGGCTCAAATAAAATCCTTACAAAAAAATCTCTATAGCTTGGACATTTCCTATGTAGACAAGTCAAAAAAAAAAACACCCTGTTACCTCAGAGTAGCTATTTATTTCAAGTACTTATTTCTAAAGCCTGCTACAATCCTTATGTCACCTGGTTTCCATTAATATGTGAGCTAAGATCTGTTTTTGGTGCTTCTCAAACTTTGATGTACATAGGAATGCCCTGGAATCTTGTAAAAACAGAGCTTCTGATTGGCGGGTCTGCAGGTTGAATAGGCTCCGGATGATGCCCAGATTGCTGGTGCCTGGACCACAAATGAGTGGCAAGAAGAGCTGACAGAGGGAGGCTGGCTCCCTGCGTCTATTTTTACTTATAATAAAAAGCCAGATGAGCGTGTATTCCCATCACAGGGCTTTGAACTACTGTGCTATTTCTTCCTGAGATTTGCAGGGAATTCGTAGTGAACCCCCACCCCTGGTGGGAGTGAGTTGGCAAGTAGTAAAGCCAAATTCCTTTTCATTGTACATTCTTATCTCTGCTTTTTACTGAACTGCAAGCAATCAGAGTTAAATACTAAGACGACGACCTAGAGATTTTAAAAAGTACATGTGTAGGAAGGGGAGTGTTTGAAGAAGAAAACGATTTTAATTATAAAGACGAGTTAAATGTGAGAAAACGCAAGTTGGCTAGCTTTGGAAGGGCAAATTTTGTTATATCAACTTGGAAAACTGTCATCAGCTGCAGGAATGGATTTTTTAAATTGAAGGGGAGTGAGGAAATTAAAAGAGGAGGCATGCGAGTGCCTTCAGTTTTGAGCCCAACTGAGCAGAAAGTTTGGCAGGTGAATACCAGAGTAATTTTACATTTGCTGTCCAAGATCCAGAGTGAAATAATGTTTTCTGTATTATTATTGAAGTTCCTAAAAATTCAGATGAAGAAAAGTGAAGATCACATTGATATAAAACTCAAAAAAAAGTTTCAAGGTACATACAAAGCATTATTTTAAAAATCATGTCATATTATATATTATTAGAGAAAAATAACGGGAGGGCCAATGGCATTGTCTCTGGATAGTAGGACTTTGTTTACCTTTGGTTATGATATTTTGCCATTTTCTAAAAATTTTTATAATAAAGAAGATAAGTGCTTTTTTAAAAAATGGACAGGCTGAGATAGATGGAAGGAATGGAGGGAAAAGAGAGGAAAGGAGGAAGAGAGAGAGAGGGAAGGAGAGAGGAGAAGAGAGGAGGAAAGGAAGGACTGAAGATGGCTTTTCTCTTGAAGGAAAATTTCTTTCCAATAGAAATTCCTTCACATATTTCTTTTGATTATGTCCTACACAAGTGTCTCCTATGTTTTTCTGGGATCATATTCAGATGAAGGCTGTCATTATTACTGAAAGTGTTACATGAAATTTGAGTAACTAGAATCTTTAAAGTCCCAATCGCTCTTCTGTAATCAGTATGTTCTATTTCACACACAGCACCTGGCATTCCTGAAGTTCACAATGCTTCAAGGGTAAAATGCAAGGTCCTTTCTCTTCCTACCAGAATCCACAATGTGCCAACCCCATGTTCTCCCTCTGAGCCGCGCCGCACAGCCCTGGTGCCTGCAGACTCTAGGGGGGGCAGAGGGCACTGGATCCCTGTGAGCCTGCATAGCCTCCAGTGGCGGATAATGTGCACGAAATGCCCCGACAGAAAGAAACACGCTGAAAAAGTCTGCAAAACCACTAGCACCAGCACCAGCCCGCTAGGTACCTTCAAGATGGTGATATTCCAGGTGAAGCTCTCCACGGCTTTTTGTAGTTTTCGCTCCTTCAGACCTTCCCTGGTGCCTATGCTGTGCAGGTGTTCGTGGAACTCCATGGCTGGAAGAGACAAAAAGACAAAGATGATGACTTCTCCCTCGTTAGCCAGGCTGTGCTAATGAGCCAGCAGTATTTCATTTTCTGGGTATTGCTAGGCGACTCCAAAGTCCGACGGAATTTCGTGAACATGCCTATTTAAGAATGTAATCATGGGGAAAGCACTCAGAATTCATGGTGTCAGCAAGCCGGAAGGTGTGCATGTGAGAAATCTGTGGCTGTTCCACATGGTTTTGAAGGGCGAACAGGAAACAGGGGTTGAGTTCATTCTCCTTCTGGCTGCAGAGGTGAGGAATGCGGGCTCTGCACGGTGCAGAGCTCGATGCCTGTGGAGGAGCAGGAGGAAGAGCTGGGCCGAGAACACAGGTTTGGGGAATCTCAGAGGACACGGTGTCAGCCACTGGGGAAGAAATGCATGCAGAATGTATTTCATGTCACAGGAGAGTCGATCTGAGATCAGACACCACGCCTGTTGTAAAGGGAAGAGGATGGGGTGAAAGACCATAAACTCTAACTGGACATTTATATTATGATTTTATAGAATTTATATAATCTGATTAGTATTTCCTGCTGTTACAGTGGTACCTCCAGATACGAGTTTAATTCTTTCTGTAACCTTGAGGCGTGGTAAAATGGTGGGTGGTGTGCAGCCGGCCGATCCCTGCGATTACTCCTATCTCAAATGTTGCTCGTATTTCAAAGCAAAAATAGCTTGATCGACAGCTCATATCTCAAAAATCTCTTATGTTAGGGTGCTCATATCTCGAGGTACCACTGTATTTGGAATACAGAGACTCATCATCCAGTGACACTGCAAGAAGGTGGGACTGGTTTGATGGCCCTTTCACTGGTCTAATAAAATTAGGATTCATTGATTTTTTTTTTTTTTTTTTGCATTTTAAATTGAAATCAACTATCCCATCTCTGGCCAATGGGAATTCTTCAGACAGGTTTCTATGTCCTTTTGAAATGACTAATTAGCCTTTGATATGTTCCTTGTTTTCTTGCACAAGATGTTGTAAGTCCAGCAATCGCCCACCTTTCGGCCCTCTCGGACCACCAGTGGTTGGCGACCGCGGGTAGACGACCAAGTCCACCCCCCACCTCACACTTGGAAGCGTTTCTCTGGATTCTGTCAGGGGCCATATTTAAAGGCCACGTCTATCTTTTATTAAAGGGAAGAGTAAGATCTTGCTAAACTTCCAGCTCAAATTTAAGTATACAGGGTTTTCACATACTATATATATTTTTAAATGTAGGCTTATTTCTTATCAGTAGGGGAGAAGGTCTTAATTCCTAACCACCTCTACATTATTATTACTAGTAAAATTGCTGACTCTAATTTAAGCTATTTATTTTGGCCTTAAAATGTATCTTCCTGAGAATGTTTGGTAAAAATATTGTATTCTAAGGTCAGAATAATTCTTTTCTCTACTTGGTTATATATGTCACTCTCAAAGGACAACTAGATTCACTTATTTCTTTTTTCATTTTGTTTTTTTTTTTCCCTGGATGTAATCTGTGTTATAATTATCTCAAAACTTTATTCCAAAGTCAAATTATATACCACGGTGTATTTCAGATAAGTTTTGCTTCCATCCTGGTCTCCACTACCCTGCCCCTTCCTCCCCCTATACAGTTTTATTGGTTTTTATTATCTTTTCACTGTTTCTCCTAGAAAATATAAGCAAATGTGTACATATATTCATAATGCTCCTTTCTTGAACAAACATAGCATGCGATGTGCCCTGTTCTGTACCTCGGTTTTATTTTGTCCTCACGTGACTACCCTGCTGGTGACCTGGCTCAGCGGGCCACGTACCCTCTATCTAGTTCTGACTTTCACGGGATGTGCTTAACACACTGCAAAACAGACAGACAAAAACCAAGCAAACAACATAACCCTGGGTAGGTGGCAATCTTTTAAAACCCAGGTTTTTTGCTAGAGCATTAAACCACCCCCCACACACGATGTTTCCCCAGGTCACATGTTGAAGTCTCCCTGACATGTGCTGTACTTCTTAAAAAATGGCCGGGTGAGGTCCTAACGCTGAGACCCCAATGTGCTGGGAGAGAGTGTAAATTAAGTTAACATTGGACTTCAGCAAGACCTGGGTTTCAGGGCCCGAGGCATTAATACTCATGGTGTTTACATTTCTGGCAGCTGGGAGGCACACGTATCACGGAAGGGGGGTGGACAGAATCCATGACTGGAGTACAGGAAGGAGAGATGCAACAGAGTGTGCAGGGGGTCACTCTCTGTAAACAAGAAGAGACACACGCCTGGACGGTCTTCGAGGCGCACAGGACGAGACATGGGGAGGGAATGGAAGCGATGTTACCACTACAATTGCCTGACCAGATGCGGGGTATAACGTTGCTTTTTTAATACAAATTTCAAAACAGGCGCAAAGGTGTGACACAACCATTTGGGGGATTTTTCAACAACAAAGTTATCTGCGTGGAAGCCTCGCTCCACTAGAGACGGACTGTTTGCCTCACTGAACAGTTAGCTCATCACTGTCACTTCCTCCCTTTTAATATGGCCTTTCTCCTTTCTTCCCTTCCATCCAAGCTGGGCTCACCCTGGACCCTGCCTCACCTGCCTCCTCCTCCCTTGCACAAGCACTCCCTTACGCAGTAAGGCCTCAGGAGGAGGTGCTGACCGGCATCAAATAATCATCTTTGGAACAAAGCCTCCGGTCTGCTGACCACAGAGACCGGAGATAACGCTGAGGCCTCAGCGAGGTTTCACCTCCAGGCCCAGAACAGCAGTGCAACTAGACGGAGAGGTGCCACGGCTGACAGCAGGGCCAGATGATCAACTGCCCTCTTCCCCAGCGCCGACCAATCAGCAGCCCCCTGCACCCTGACCACAGCCCCAACCCCCTTAGTCACCACGACCAGGGGTGTCCTCCCCGTGCAGCCATCCCCGGGAAGCCACGCGAGCCAGGTCTCTGCGCGTTAGCTGACTTGTCTCTGGGCGCAGGCCGCCTCCTAAAAATAAACCCTCACTCTGCGGTAAGCGCGTGCTGGTGTCTTTGGGGCTTTGATGAGCACAGGCACAAATGGACCCCGTTAGTCTGATAACATCACCCGTAAGGTAATGAGGCAGTGACACCAGCTGCTCGTTGGGCTTCATTCCAACAAGGAAAAACCCACAGATAATACAAGCACGGAAGAGAGGACAGAGGCAGCCCTGGCTTTGGCCAACACCTATCCCAGATTTGAAGAAAGCAGCTTTGGGAGAGCTCAGAAGAACACAGGCCAGAGGCGGTAACAAGACAAGCTGCTTTGAGAGGGACTGAGGAATCCAGGGGGAAACAGTCAAGGCGGTGAAAATGATACTGATAAGGAAGAAATGGGAAATGAGCGGAGCTGTTTTAAAAAGCTCATATTTGACATGTTTATTAAAAAGCAAGACAAGAGAGTTCCCCTTTATCTTCCCCCTCTTAAAATATCTGCCGTCCAAAAAAAGTCTATAGGGAAATGTAAAAATGTATTATTAACCAAGTTCTTTAAAAATGGGGCAAAAAAGGCGATGAGTTGAAAACTGGAAAAGTTATGTTAAAAAGATAAAAAACCCCAATTTTTAAAGTAACCATTCCATTGTCATTGATTTCATTATGCTGCACAACAGATGTTTCTTTAAAAAATATTTTAAAATTATTGACTTATAGACCGATCAGTGCAAACATGTTGCTCATCTGCTGATATGCAGCATATGCTGATTTCGTGTTCATGGGAATAAAGGATTCTCACCGTGGCCTATGCAGCATGATGACTCCCTCACGCCTCCCTGTCCTATGTCAAGTCGAGGGCAAGGACTTAGGCACACAATGGCGGGGAGCAAGAGGCAGCTCACGGGGCGCTTTACATACATTGCAGAGGAGACTTGGAGAGGGGCACAGAACCTTCCCAAGGGAATGGTGAAGAAGGACTGGAATATTGGTTTGCCTGAGCACAGTAACCCGAGACTTTGCAACTACTATGCATTATTTCTGAATGAGAGTCCCTGCCCTGATAGGAGTGTGTGCTGTAGTTATGTGCATCAGATAATTATGCTGCGAGGAAGAAATTGGAGCCAGTTCCAAGGGAATACAGAGGGAGTAGAATGAGATTATGCATTTGAACTGGGTCAGTCCCTATATAACAAGAACATCTAATTGTCTATCTAAGATGCAAACGGCATTATTCCCTTGATATTAAATTACCTGGAAACCTATTCTAACACCACAGGGGTCTTTTTGGTTCTTTACATAAACAGTGGGTATAAAGGACTTGTCTGGGGTAGATGTTAACTTTCTCCCTACTTCCCAAATTATTTCCAAGCAAAGAAACATGAACCCAATGAAAAAGCCCTTTATCTCATTAAGAATCTTAAAAGTATCTCTCCTCTTCTTCGGTGAGTCTTGCCATACTGTCTAAAGAGCAGATGAAAGAGTAGCTGGTGAAAATCAGATACGGAAAAACTTGAAGACTAAGTTACCACCGTCCCATACCCCCCACAAAAAAGCCAAGTTGTTTGTGCTTTAAAACTCCTGGTTCTATAGTTTCAGCTTGAGGTGGTGGGGTTCGGAGCTGGTGGAAGGTGAAGGAATCTGGAGCTCCCACTGTGTGGACCAGGATGGGACACTGACCCCAGGGTAGACAGGGAGCGTGTGTGAATCCAACTGCAGACGGACAGCCAGGAGTGGGGGAGGCAGGGAGTTAGGAGGTTGCTCCAGAAATCCAGAGAATTTGAAGGTCTCTGTTGTTTGAGAGAGCTTGGAGGAAAGGTAACTCAGCAAAGGATTTGGGGGAGGGAACCTATAAGGGGATCCTGGGGCAGGCTTCCCAGAGAGGGGATCTCAAACCTCAGTGTACAACAGGGTCCCCTGGAGGGACCTGTTTAAAAGGTGGTTTCTCTGCTTCTCCCCAGCACTTGGATGCCCAGACACAGACATTTCTAGCAAGCACCAGATTTCCATGCCAGAGGGCTAGGGATCGCTCTGAGGAACCCAGAACAGGAGGTTGGGGAGATGGGACTGAGGCAGGAAGTCATGGTGAAGATGCAGAGCAAGCCCAGTAGGTGTCAGAGGGCCACGGGTACAGGAACATTTCAGAAACCTTAGAATTACAATACAGCAACTGCCTATCCTGAAAAAGGGAAGGACAGAAATGGGGGTAAGGAAGTCAAGGCTCTTCCTTTGTAAATAACTGGCCCAGCTCACGTGTACAAATATTTATTTCAAAATTATTTTATCTTAAATAAGATTTCTTTCTTTGTGTTTTAAGTTTCTTGTTCTTAAAAAGGACGCTAATGTGAAACAATCAGAAATATCTACTTGAAGAGGTAAAACTGAACCATTACCCAAGAATTTTTTATATGTGGAATTTTCCAAATAGATCTCAATTTCTGTAATTAGTTGTCAATCTCCATAATGTTGAGGTACAAAAGGTTGCATCATTTTGGATAATGAATGGAATTATTGATTCATGAAGTAATAACACTAATTGGTCAGCCAATAACATTCATTGATCACACACCATGTGCAGGCCATTTGACCATATGCTGTGTTGAGTCCCATCTGTAAAAAGCCACTGATTTCTAGAAACACAGGGGAACAAGGCAGGTTAAGAGAACTAGTACTTCTATTATTAGCTCACTGGCAATTCTTTCATAAAGAAATCTGTACAGTTTTGTTCTGGAATACAATGGCTGTGTTTAGAGGCATTCTTTTAGCAAATAGGGCAAAAGCATTCAAATTATGATGTAAGATAACATAACAATTGCTGCTTTTTAAAAATCAATGTCAAAATAAATTGTGTATGTACAATATCAAGCCAGGATTTCTGTACTAGGAAAAAGAAACTATATATGGTACTAGGAAAAAGAAACTATATATGGGAGATCTAACAGGCATGTATGAACTATATGCTATAATGTAAAAGGTTATAAAATAAATTACAAACAACTGGTCATTTAGAGTTCGATTTACCTAACCTCAAAAAATACACTGAAAAGAATAAACCAGACAAGTTTATATTTCTGAAAACCTGAGTAAGTCCATCTTGCATTTTCACTTAAATGACTAGATAGAACATGATAAAGCAGTAAATACTCCTTTCTTAGCAGTAGATTGCCCTTGTACCTGTCATAAAAGTGTAAGCAATTATATTGGAAAGTTACATAACAAGGCAGACGAGGGCCATATGGATATTTATAACATCATTCTCAGGCCACACAAAATTATCAACTTAAAAATTAGCCTGCTCCATTTGGTCAAACATTTAATTAACTCACCCCTAATGCCTTGGCAGGGCCAGGCCAAATGATTTTGTGGGCCTTGCTCAGCTGGCGGGCCAGATGTCCCCCACCTCTGCATTAGGCGCTGAAATAGGGGGCTTTCTAGTGCCAAAGCACAACTACTTTTCATTGATGAATTAATGATAGGTAAAAAAACTACAATCTTGAAAATAATGAGAGCTTTAATGAAAATTTATTTTGTGATGACTACAAACACCAGTTATTTAAAAGTTTAAAAATTACAGATTTGAGCCAAAAAAGATTAAATGTTGTTACAGAATGTGGCTGTGAGCTTGCATGGCCCGACACTGCCTGGGGACTTACAGAGAGCAATGGCCAGGCACTGGTGCCAAATGAGAGGGAGGCAGGTTCTTGACTGAGTGGCTGGTGCTTAGTGACAAGAATGCCCGCTGTGAAAACAATCTTCAGGTTCAGAAATAGAAACCAGGACAGTGATAATGAGGGGATAAGCGGAGTTGTTTTCTTTTTTCAGGAACAAGTTCTATTTCCCGGTATATTTCCAGGATCTTCATCATAAATGTGTACCTTTTAGAGGCACGAGTAGATGTTACATTACCTTAAAGTTAGTTGTTTAACATAAATACTTGTATTTTTCTATTCGCTAATGGCCCAATCTAGTCTGATTTGAACTAAATGGCATTATAAGAGCCTCAAATAATGCATGGCCTTGCCCATGATTTTTAATGGGGAAACATAACATTTTGGGTCAAATACCAGTATTAAGAGGTAGGGATAGGGCAGGGAAGCAGAAGTCCTTGATTCTACTAAATCATTGCATCAAAGTAAGACATGAGGTAACAGTTAATTCTGGCCAAAGAAATGAAAATCTTTGTTAAAGTTTTAGTAAACCTCATTTGAAAATCAATAATAACTAGGTAAACAGTCTTTTGAAAAGTGTGGCATGTTATATAACAGTGATGTGCCATATTATTTAACAGTCAAAATATACAATGTGTTTAAGGACATTAAAGTTAAGTTTGTGAACTTACATCCACACCCAATGATGCACATGGGAACACGGCCTAAAGCTTAGGGTGAGTGAGGTCCAGGAAGCAGAGAATGGCTGTGTCTCACGCACAGACCTGGCTGGGCCTGGCTGAGGCTGCTCTTCCGCCAGAGGGTTCTCTCTGAGCCTTTCCTGCTCGGTGCCCAAACCCTACAGTGACCCCATGACCACAAGTCTCTGTTCCTAGTTATTTTCCTTCTGGAATGTTAGCCAAGAAGAAAATCTGCTTAGGTTCCTTTGTGGTAATGAACTTGAGAACTAAGTAGATAGACAGCAAATTATGAAACAGCAGGGAAAGGACAAATGGAAAATCCATACTCATGTGATTTCCACACGAGTTTAGCTCAGGGAACGGAAGACACAGGCCATGGGACCAAAGAGCAAGGCCTGGCAGTGGATCCATGGTGGGGACTGCACCGATCATGTAACCTTTTGGTTTAGTTATAATGTCAAATTTCACAAAAAAATTATTTTGTTTTTATAATAAAGAAGTATATTTTAGAAAGTTATTGCTTCTTTCCATGTCTTCTCTAAAAAATCTAACTAGCTCAATTTTTTTTTATACTGTTAGGTGTTGGTTTCAGGTAATTTTCCAATTATTATTTTAAAATACTTTATAACTGAAATATTGTACAAGTTTTCCTTGGAGAGGCTTAATGACAAAACAATGAAATGTAATGCTGACACAAGTAACATGTGTTATAAAAATTAATGAGTGTAAATTTTATGAGATGATATAATTAAGAATGTTAGTACGACTGCATAAAATGGAATGTAGCAAAGAGAAATTTCCACTTCTCATCAAATTTCCTGCTTTCCAACACAGATAAACTTAGATGAAAGTGAAATAGCCACATCCTATCCTAACCCTAAACCTATTACTAGCTTAAGAACAGGCATTCATATAAATGGAAAATAACAGAGACCCCAGAAATTGACTCGTACCATTATGGTAATTAATATTTGACAAAGGAGGTCAGATAATACATGGAGTAAAAAACGTCTCTTCAATAAATTTGGTTGAGAAAATTTGACAAGTACATGCAAAAAAATGAAGCCAGACCACCAACTTACACCATACATAAGAATAAACTCAAAATCAGTAAAAAAATTAAGTTTAAGTCACAAAACAATAAAAAATCCTTGAAGAAAATAAATGCAGTAAACTCTCAGACATCTTACTGATACATCTCCTAGGGCAAAAGAAACAAGGAAAAAATAAGCAAATGGGACTACATCAAATTAAAAAGCTTCTGTACAACAAAAGAAACCATCATCAAAATGAAAAGTGAGCCCACTGCATGTTGCCAATGAAACATCTGATAAAGGGTTTATTTCCAAAATATATAAAGAACTCAAAAGAAGACAAACAATCCAATTTAAAAATTGGCAAAAGACCTGGACACTTCTCCAAATAAGATAACAGATGGCCAAGAGACATATGAAAAAAATGCTCAAAGTCAGTGATCATCACAGAGATGCAAATTAAAGCCACAATGAGGTGGAGGAGAACCAAGATGGTGGCTTAGGTGAACGCCTGTACTCACCGCCTCCCACAACCACTTCAAAATTACAACCAAAACACAGAACAACCATCGTTCAGCCTGAAAGTTGACTGAACCGAAATCCCACAACTAGAGAAGCAGAGAAGAAAGCACGCTGAAACTGGTAGGAAGGGGGAGGCATGGCACAGGCTGGTCTGACACCCACATGTGCCACTTTTTAATCGGGAGGGAGATCGTTTCTGCAGAGGCCAACAGGAACAGGGATCTCAGGTCCACACAGAACCCCAGCCCAGGGTTCCAGAGCTGAGGAGAGAAGGCCCTGTAATTTTGGGCAGTAAAAGCCAGCGGGGATTGTGGCTAAGAAAATCCAAGGCTGCTGGAGACCCTGGTGTTCCACTTAAAGGGCTGGTGCGTGAGTTTACCTGGACTCCCAGCACCGGGTGGCTTTGGGGACCCAAAGATCTTATCTATAGACAGTAGGGTGGTAAAGGCCTGGAGTGTGTGGGGGGGGGAACCAGGTAGAGATGTACAATGAGGGGAAGCGGGGGCATCTGTAATACTCTCAGTAATAAAGATTTTTAAAAGAGTAACAAAAAGTATAATGAGGGCTTGGCTGGTGTGGTTCAGTGGTTGAACATTGACCTATGAACCAGGAGGTCATGGTTCCATTCCCGGTCAGGGTTCGTGCCTGGGTTGCAGGCTCGATCCCTAGTGTGAGACATGCAGGAGGTAGCGGATCAATGATTCTCTCTCATCATTGATATTTCCATCTCTCTTTCCTTCTCCCTTTCTCTCTGAAATCAATAAAAAAAAATTTACTTTTAAAAACGATAATGAAGTATCACCTCACATCTGCCAGAATGGCTACCATCAGTAAATCAGCAAACAAGTGCTGGTGCAGCTACTGTGCAAAAACAGTATGGAGTTTCCTCAAAAAATTAAAAATGGAATTGCAATTTGACCCAGTGATCCCACTTCTGCAAATATATCCCATGCCTCCCGGAACACCAATCAGGATGAATATGTGCACCCCTGTGTTCAGACAGAACTGTGCCCATTAGTAGATGAGTGGATAAAAAAGCTACAGGACATTTACACAATGGAATACTATCTATAAAATATAAGTATAATATGCAAATTGACCAAACAACTGAACAGCAGAATGACCGTCTGGGCGACCATGCTATGACATGCACTGGCGCCATGTGATTGGTTGGGGGAGAGGGGGCCCCACCATCGCTCATGATCACCCTGTAGAGGGAGGCCCAGGCCACTGGCTGGCGGGGTGATCAATGTAGAGGAGGGAGAAAAGGAGGTGGCGAAAGACACAGGTAGGGCTAGGCCAGCATGAATGGACCTGGGATTATTATGCTAAGCAAAATAAACCATCAGAAAAAGTATCACATGATCTCACGTATACGTGGAATCTAATGAACAAAATAAACTGACAAACAAAATAGGTCAAGAGGCATAGATGCACGGAACAGACTGACAGATCTCAGAGGGGAGGGGTGAGGAGGACGGGAAGAGATTAACCAAAGAACTCCCCTGCAATAGTGTGGTGAAGGCCTGGGTGGGGCGGGCTGTGTTGAGGGCATAAAGGGGGAAAAACAGTAACATCTGTAATACTGTCAACAATAAACCAATTAAAAAACATATGACCTATATAATACATATGAGAGAGGCTTTTGCTTTGAAAAGAAAGGGTTTTCAGTCAGAAACATGGCATCATTTCCTCTTCAGTTGAAAAGGATGCCATTTATTCTTGCCAAACATAAAGCAGATAACCTTTCAAACATTCTGCTTGGGATTTTCTCTACCAATATAAATGATATGAACCTAAAATACACCCTGTAGCATATGGCTAAAAATTTTTAGCAGTATAATTTTTAAATACACTCGTAATATATATTTAAAACTTTAATTTATTTCAAATGTCCCAAATTAGGTGTAGCGAGCTAGTTCCTGAAAAATGGAATATAACACAGGTCTATTTGGGATCTCATTCAAGAGGTCAGTGTATCAACAGTATCAAAAGTACCGCAATATTACATGGTCTGCATGTGTCTTGTGGCATCAAAGTATCTTGAAAACAAAATATGGATATCTCATCTCTTGTCCAACTAATTTACATAAGTCCTTGCTAAAGTATTCATCCTCTGTAAATTATCCATTGCCCCAGAATGCCAGCGGTTGAAGTTTGGGGTGCCGCGGAAACGTGGGTGTTTATACCATAATCCCATGGAACATGGAAATGCCTAATTAGTTTTCATAGAGTTCCAGTTGGTAGTCTCTTTTTCTTGGCCCTTTTCCCAAACAATCTTGGCATTAACAAAAACCAAACTATTTTAAGATGGATTTTGAGCTGTTAAATCCCATTTCATCTGAGGTGGAAGAGATAAACCAGGTCTCTTAAATACATCCACGAAACGCAGATGGATGGCATGCTCCCGAGACGACACAGCCACGGCAGTATAATTGTGAATGGATTATAGGGAGAATGTTCTACCGCTCTGCCAGCAGGTCCCACGTGGGAAAGTCTAGGTGAGATGAAGCTGCAGGACTTAGTCTTTTGTGGTATCTCATCACCACGCCACCATTCCCAACGCATGGCCACGTGACCCACCTGATCACAGAGGAAGGGTGCTTTGCAGGACCCTCCTCACTTCATTTCACTGAGAGATAAAAAGGCTCCTTCACCCCAGTGACACTGTGAAACCGACCCTTCCTCTGCCAGTTGGGCATGGCCACCATCACCAAGACTCTCATGACTTCACTGTTCATCTTCCTTTCTTTTCACACCTCTTCTGACTTTACGAAGACAGTATAATTGTGTGGCTCAATACTTTGAAAAGTAGACGCGGGTATACTTTTATTTTAGTTATCTTTCTCTTCCCTGTCTCTCCGTCTCCTTGCTCCTATCCAGTCCTATCCTATCCATTATTCCCCTTACCTATCCTTTCAGAGAGGGAGGTGCTGACAAGCAAGCACACAGGGCTCCGTTCTCTCGCCTTTTACACCAAAAACTAGTCAAGAGCACACACTGTTTGCCTTGCCTTTTAAAACTACATCTTAAGTATACACAAAAGTAAGATATATATGTATATTGCATGTTTATATACTTTTTGCTTGTATATATACTAAAGATCTGCCATATATCTGGATATATGTTATGTGTAGGTGAATATACATACAGGGTAGGGCCAAAATAGGTTTGTAATTGTGAGTAACACAGAGCTTATTCTTGTATTATTTTTCATACGAACAATTGTAAGCCTCCTTTTGCTCTACCCTGTATTTCATTCTTTTTTTATGGTAGCATAATGTTCCATTCTATGCATCCATCATAATGTATTTAACAAGGGCCTTGTACTGAATATTTGTTCTAAGTGTTACAGGGAATCCAGTACATGTCTTTCCCCAAGCACATGGTCATATCTGCGTAAACTCTGAAAAAATGGAATTGCTGTTCCAAAGTGTCTATCATGTGCAATTCTGACACTTACTGCCATACGGCCTTCCCTGGGTGTGAACCCAAAGTCCATCCCCCAGCCATGTGCCAGTTTCGGTTTCTCCCGTTTTCTCACTCATCCGTCATGACCTGTGTGTGATGGAGCTTTGGGGTCCTTGAGTCAAATGTTTGGAACTAATGCATGAAAAAATGCTGAAAAAAGGCATCTCCTTGAAATACCTCATTTACTCAACTTCTGATCAACCACCCAAGCTATAGTCATTGTTTGGGGTGTGTGTGGGGGGTGATGTTGTACAAGACTCCTGCGGGGTCTTCCAGCATCTGCACTTGCCCAGACCCCCCGCCCCATGCTGGCGTAGCCCCTCCTCTGCTCAGACCGCCAGAATGACCTCTCATCTTCCTGAGCGCAGGGCCAGAGTCCTCGCCAGGGCTGGCCTCCCTGGCCAGCTGGTCCTCCTCTCCTCACGGCACCGCAGCCTCACTGGCCCGCAGGTTCCTCCTGCACACCAAGCGCTCTCACCTCAAGGCCTCGCCTCAGTGGGCCCCTCTTCCTGGGACAAGCCCTTTCCAGGTGTTGGAAAAGCTTGCTCTCCACCTCCGATCACATCTCAGCACAAATGTCACTGGTTCACGAGGTCTCTGTGGAGCACTTCATGTAAGAGGCCCTATTTCCTTATCTGCCTCGCTGTTTTCAAAACACTCATCGCTGTCTGATACACTTCTCTGCATTTTTTTTTTTAATCTCCAACAACTAGATTTCAGCTTCATGAAGGCAGCAATTGAGGTGTTTTTTGTTCATAACTATATTTATTTCCAATACTGGGACAGGTTTGCATCTTTTGAAATGAGGCTGAACATCTTTTCATTTTGTTTAGTCTTTTGAATTTCCTTATCATGAACTGTGTTCCTATTCTTTGCAAAGAAAATGAGCATTGGGGTTGTTGGCCTTTAGCTTACTGATTTTTGGAGTTTCTTACAAGTTAGGAATATTAGCCCTTTCTGCTATGTATTGTTAACAATTTTCTCAGGTTTTTTTTTTTTTTTTTTTTTTTTTTTTTTTTTTTTTTTTTTTTTTTTTTTTTTTTTTTTTTTTTTTTTTTTTTTTTTTTTTGAGACTTTGCTTGTGACAGTTCTGCCACCAAAATTCTTTTCACGCAGACCAATACACCATGGCTCTGGCTCAATGTCATGTTAAAGCTTCCGGGTTTGTGCTGTTCCCTTGTCTGTACCACCAACCTCATTGCTGCTCTTTATCACAGCTGCTACTAGCATGGCTCACAACTGGACGGCACCCTGTGCGGTGAGAGTCTCCCACATGCCCACCTCCCGCCTCCACCCCCGAGGGCAGGGAAGTGAAGTCCTGTCTTCCGTCAGACTGAAAGTAAGGTCCTAATAAATGTCTGGTGAATGAATAAATGAATGAATGAATAAACACAGCATTCGATGTTCAATTCATTTCAAGCTATATTTACTGAGTGCTAGCTTTGGGCCAAGCTAGCTTTCTTGGCATGTGGGACACGTTATGAATAAACGGAGAACCCTGCCCTTAAAGAGCTGACATTCTATTTGGAAATAGATGCTCCATAAGCAACAGATGTAGGCAAACTATAGGGAAGGTTAGAGGGTAATGACTGCTCTAGAAAAAGACAAAGTAGAGCAGGGTGAGGGGATCAGGTGTGCCCGGGGATACTTCTAAGCTTTGATGCCGAACATCCAATTCTGAATTATCTCTCTCTATAAAAGCCCAAGCGACCATTATGACCAAGTGACCAGTTGCTATGATGTGTGCTGACCACCAGGGAACAGATGTCAATGCAGGAGCTTCCCCCTGGTGGTCAGTGCAATCCTACAACCAACCTCCCACATCAGGTGGCCAGCCAACCTCCTGTGGTCCCTCCCTGGGCCGACCTACCTCCTGTGGCCCCTCCCCCTCTGGCCAGCCTGGCCCCGATTGGGGTTGAGCCAGCTGGCCAACCTCCCATGGTCCCTCCCCCACAGCTATCCCCGCTGGGCTGGCTAGACTGAGGGACCCCACCTGTGCATGAATTCATGCACTGGGCCTCTAGTAGACTCATAATCATATCCCAGGATTTTCTCTATTTCCTCCAACCCTTTCTTCCTTAGAGAACTCATCCAATCAAGTGAATTTTCATTTGGATGACACCAATTCTATCTCTATCTGTAAGCCTGAATCCATCCCAAGCTTCATTAGAGTTGCCTCAACAACTTATTAGCTATTTCCATTTGACCAACTGCTATGTTCTGAATGTTTTTGTGCCTCCCCCACCCCTGAACCCCCCATCCCAATTAATATGTTACAATCCTAATGATGAATGTGATGTATCAGGAGGCGGGGCTTTGGGAAGGTGTTTAGGTCAAAGGGTGGTGCCCTCATGAATGGGTAAGCGTTCTTGTAAAGGGAGCCCACAGAGCTCTCTAGCACCTTCCACCAAGGAGGGCACAGGGAGATGGTGCCATCTATGAACTAGGAAGCGGACCCTCACAAGCCACAACATTGAACCTCCTGGCACCATGATCTTGGGCTTTCCAGCATCCAGACTTGCAAGGAATAAATTTCTGTTGTTTATAAATGATCCAGTCTATAGAATTTGTTATAGCAGCTAGCACAGACTAAGATACCATCCTCTTATGATCTCATACTTATCACACCTATATCAGATCTTCACGATCAACTTCTTCCTATTCTAACATTGCAGGCACCCATGTTTCATTGCTGGGAGAAGTATTTGAATAGGCAGGGTAAAGGAGAGAGACGAGTCAATCAATGAGTCCCGAAGCCTGTCCTTAACTTTTTAGTGGCACATGTTCAAGTGCATGTCTGAATCTGAACAATTACTTGTTCTTTTTGAGGGCAAAGCGGCTCCCAGATGAGCATGAACCAGGAGAGGGCCTGCTGTGCTCCACCCTCCAGAGAGAGGTTCTCAGCCTGAATGTGCTCCTTCAAATGCATATTCCTTGGCCAGACCCTCAAAGATTCCATATGGGGTGATACAAAGAAACTGCATTCTGGGGAGAATCCAAGATGGTGGCATAGGTAAACACCTACACTGCTACCTCGCACAACAATTTCAAAACTACAACTAAAAGATAGAACGGACATTATCCAGAACCACAGGAAAGCTGGCTGAGTGGAAATTCTACAGCTAGAAGGAAAGAGAGGGGCTCACAGAGACCCAGAGAAGCTGTAAAAAGTTGAGGTACAGAGGCACGTGCATGCAGAGAGAGCGGGTGCCAGAGTACCTGGCTGGCTTTCTCTGGCTGGAGGGAAACAAAGACTCCCAACGGCATCGAACCCCTTATCCTACAACACTAAACCCCAGATCCAGCCAAAACTCATATGGGGGAGTTTGGACTGTGAAAAGGGAGAAGTGCATGGAAATTGAGGGGAGTCGCAAAGGATCAGAAGTCTGATGGCGCGCAAGTCACTGCATGCAGAGGACCGACTGCCGATTGTGCCACTGGCTTTCATGAGTGGGCAGGAGATAGACCCTCCCAACTGCGCCACTTCTAACTCCACTAAATCCCGGTTTTGGGTGAAACCCTTGGGGACCCAGACTCATATGGTTCCGGAGCGCAGGGGAGTCAGGGAGGCAGCGGTCTAGAGGCACTGAGAGAGAGAGCTCATGCTTGCGCACGGGGACCGCTCCAGCGATTACCCAGTTACGTGAGACTCAGGGGCCGACTGGAAGGCAAGGCTGTCCCTTAAGCCCCGAGACCCCACCCATCCCAAGATCAACAGAGAGGTTTTTGCGGTTTTGCAAGTCTGGTATCATAAGGCTGAGTCCAACACAGAAGTACTCCTGGCATAGTGAAAATGCCGAGACAAGGTAAGGGATCACAAACAAAAGAAATGGAGGAAAGCAAATGACTGGATATAGAGTTCAAAACCACGCTTATAAGGTTTTTCAAGAATTTCCTAGAAAAGTTGGATAAAGTTAGCAAGACCCAAGAGGAGATGAAAAAGAACCAACTGGAGATGGAAAAGATCCAACTAGACATGACAAAGGACAAACTAGAAATTAAACATACACTGACTGAAATAAAAAATATTATAAAAAGACCTAACAGCAGACTAGAGGAAGGAAAGAATCAAGTCAAAAATTTGAAATATAAAGAATCAGAAAACATTCAACTGGAAAAGCAAGAAGAGAAAAGAATCCAAAAATGTGAAGATAATGTAAGGAGCCTCTGGGACAGCTTCAAGCATACCAACATCAGAATTGTGGGGGTGCCAGAGGAAGAGAGAGAGCAAAATACTGAAAACCTATTTAAAGAAATAATGACTGAAAACTTCCCACATCTGATAAAAGAAATAGACTTACAAGTCCAGGAAGCACACAGAACCCCATCTAAAAGGAATCCAAAAAGGACTAAACCAAGACACATCATAATTAAAATACCAAGAGTAAAAGAAAAAGACAGAATACTAAAAGCAGCAAGAGAAAAACAGTTCATATGACTGTCAGCTGATTTCTCAACAGAAACAATGCAGGCCAGACGGCAGTGGCAAGAAATATTCAACATGATGAATAGCAAGAACCTACAACCAAGAATACTCTATCCAGCAAAGCTATCATTCAGAATTGAAGGGCAGATAAAGAGCTTCACAGAGAAGAAAAAGCTAAAGGAGTTCATCAACTCCAAACCAGTATTATATGAAATGCTGAAAGGTACTCTTTTAGAAGAGGAAGAAGAAAAAGGAAGGGAGGGTGGTAAGAGTAGAGGGAGGGGTGGGAGTCGAGTGGGAGGGGAACTATGGAGGGGAAAAAAGAGAAATAAATGTAATAATCTGAATAATAAAGATTTAATTTAAAAAAAAAGAAAGAAAGAAACTGCATTCCATAAGGAGAAATACTATTAGTATGACAGCTGACTGGGGAATCTTGAAGCAGGATGGGTGATAGGCACAGAAGGTTGGGGGTGTTCAGGAGACAGCGTGGGTTTCTAAAACCCTTTGCTTATTTTTGAAGTTTTACCCTAGGTTGGCCCAGTAGTCACCTTTGTGACCATTCCCTCTACCCTCTTATTAGCAAAGAAAGTTCCTTTGGGAGAACCCAGGGGGAATACAGGCTGGCCAGCCCCTCAAGGCCTCCATACTTCTTGGCTGCCCATGGCTTCACTAACTGTGTGCCAGGAGAGCACCTGGGAGAGGATGCGGTGGTAAAGTACCCATTCCTTAAGAACAGGGAAGACGCCGAGGGCTCCAAAGGAGTTACGGGCACCCGACTTGGTCCGTAAGTCTTGCCTCAGCGGTCACTCTCCACCTCTAAAGTCAGGCATTAACTTTCCTCCTTCAAACTCATGTCGCTGGGCTGTAATTTATGCATCCCGCCCGCTGTATGGGCTCATTTCTTTAATCTGGTGATCTTTGTAAGTGACTGATGAAGACATTCCAAAATCAGACCATCGATCTCAGATCACTGCATTTTAGAGCCGATGCGGCCAGGAGGGAATCACAATCCCATGGCACTTGGAAGGAGGGAAATCGGGCAAGAGAGGAGTCAAATGACTAACCTAGTCTCATACAGCAAGACATGGACGGTGTAGGAGGCATAAGAACGTGGGAAGAAGAACCTCCTCAGTCTGTAAAATGGAGCTGGGAATATCCCGACATAAATGAAAACAAAAGTTATGGGCTCCCGGGTCTCCTTCTGTAAACACTTTCAGACAGAACACTTGCGCAGTGCTCTCAGAACAAACCTTCCAGGTGATTTATGTTGCCTCTGTCGGGCAAGATAATGATGTGAGCACACCAAGTGATAGATGGTGACAGGCTGCTTATCTGGTAACCCCCGCTCCCCAAAACACACCGAGATCCAAGGAGTTTGCAAAATAAGAAAGGTCTCTGAGCAATCACATCCAAGTCTTGTAGGTCTGCCCGACAGCCTGCTTCTTCTCCCCACAGGGAGGGCGGCAAGCTCTCAGCTGCTTTTAGGTAAAATAAACCCATCAAGCCTGGTCACGGGGGAGACGCCGATTGCTCCGCAGACTGAAAGCAGTAAATTAGAAGGAAAAAAAAAACAAGTGGAGGACAACAGACAGTCGGCAATGCAGTACCAATTAGCAGGAGGAAGTGAAATTTGAATGAGATGGAATTTAACTCTTAACCCTGGGTGTACGGAATCTGAAGAGACAGAGCGAGGCCATTCACGGGCTGTGCAGGTTAAGGGTATCCCAAAATGTAAAGGCTCTCGGGGGAAATGGCCACATAGTAACAATAACAGATGCCCATGGAGATGACCCAGAGTCATCGAACACTCAAATCAGTTTTGGCAAAGCAAATTTAAGAAAGCAGGAATGTATGGGATCCATTATAGAAAAGTCCTCATTAAACTGATTAAATGGAGGGTAATGAAAGCTTTCATTATTTGGAAAGTTGCCTTGTATCCCACTTTCCTCCTCCTCCTCCGTAATGATGCAACCCTGCCACGCAGGAGACTGACTGCCTTAGAACGTCTAAAAAGAAGCTTCTATTTAAGTGAGTCGGGGGAGGGAAAAGCTGGGTTTTCTTTCATTTGACCTTGACTTTCCCTCCATCATTTGTGAAAGAATGAGAACCAGTTCTCTGATCAGAGGAGGAGCCAGGCTCTCGTCCTCACGGCACACAGATTTCCCCTGGGCACGGGGCCTCCCCACAAAGCTGACATCTAGCAGGGGTCCTGGGCAGTAACCTCGCCTAACACCCGACACTGTCCCCAAGCCTGAGAGTACGGCCCAGGTCTTCTCTGGGGACATCTTTAGCCAGGGATTCCTGTGGCAGCTTCTGTTTCCTGATTCCTCCCCTCCTCCTTTAAATGTGGTACTTTAATTTGTTTCAGAATTCTGCATGCACATCATTTAAAGAACCAAAGAACTGTCCTCGTTCCCCATCTCCAGGAGCAGGTACATTCGACCCCTCTGGCTGAGTTTTGTTTCCTTCTTTATTTAGTCTACATTTCTAGGTAACATGCCTGTGTTGTTTTTCTTTTCAAGTGTCACCTACTAAACTCCCATGTGAAGGTTGAGAACTTTGCTATTTTTAACCTCCCTACTGGCAGGACACAGGCAGTCTCTCGGGGTCTCATTATTTCTTAACCCGGCCCTGGGACAGTTCTTGTACCCCCACCTTTACCCTCAGAGGCCCCTGGTGCCACCGAGTTCTGGGCTGGTGGGGGTGGTCGCAGTGTGACTCACATCGCTGGTCAAAGCCCAGCCCCCAGTGTGAGTCTCTTTCTAGATCATCATCTTATCCGGTATCAAACAGATCAATAAAATGACTAAAAAGCAGATTAAAACACAACGATAGTCCACTTTTGTGTGTGTGTGAAAGAGAGAGACAGAGAGAGGAGAGAGAGAGAGAGAGAGAGAGAGAGAGAGAGAGAGAGAGAGAGAGAGAGACAGAGAGAGGAGAGAGAGAAGAGAGATTGATTAGAAGGTGGAAAAGACCTTTCTCCTGAGAATCTGGCTAATCTTACATAAACTTTTTTGGGGAAAAAAGAACTTTTCTGATGCTTCTCCTGCTGCAGTTTCCTTACGGGCTGCCCTGTACATGCTCCCTTCTCGTCACCTGCTTTGCTATTCCTTGGAAGAACAGGCGTGTGTTGGGTTTCCAGTGAGTGCGGGAGTGTATCTGACTGTGCTCGTTAATGGGTGCACACTCACTCTCGCACAGCCATGCCACTCCTTACCTACCTGCCTCACTCACGCGGTGGCCCAGACCCACGCATCCCGCATCACCGGCCCCATCCAACTAGTCCCTTTACTGGCACCACCGACCTCCCGAGAACAGGGGCTCCGTCCCACACTCCCGTCCTGTCCCCGTTCCCTCAGTTTCCTCCTCAGCCCGAGGCTGCGTTCTAGGGCAGCAAGTACTTCCTTGTCCACCTTCTCAGAGGAAAGCCCTCCTTTCGTCCTAGGAAACCCAGTATCTGAGAGGAGGGTCCTGCCTCTTCCTAAGGTCGTGACTGTACTTGAGGCCTGCCTACCGCCTGGCAGTTCCCTCTGTCCTTCCTGCAGTCTGTCCCTTCAGCCGTCTGCAAGCAGGGTCCTAGCCTGCCTGGGCTGGAGGTCTCTTCTCTCTCTTCCTCTCCTACCTCACTCCCTCTTCTCAGTCGCATCAGCACACACATTTCTGTCTCTAAAAAAGTCACTGCATAGTCCGGAGGCTGAACCTGTCCAAAACGGACACACTTTTTAGCAGTGGATCTCTTTATTTTTACCTCATTGTTTAAATGACGGTTAATCTACTAAGAATGTAAATGAGTGTTCAGAAGTTTGAAATGCTTCTGAACTAATCCTCTCTTGCAGCACTTTGGTGACCCATATCTTCATTTTGTCACGGCAAGATTAAAGTTATGCAAGCGGAACAGCAATTACTTACGAAAAGTAAAATCGTATGCAAATGTTTTAAGCCCAACACAAATGAGCAAATTCTTTATATGACTAATAACTGCATGCCCTGTGATAACTGTAAATGTGAGAAACAAGAGATCAGGGCCTCTAAAATAAGCACTGGGAGAGAAGAAGGACTGTGTAGGCGGTCAGCGGCAACTATGAAACCACAAGACCATCATTAAAGATGTGGTACATGTGTATAAGGGAACATTGCTCAGCCGTAAGAAAAGATGAAATACTGTCATTTGCGACACTGTGGATGCAAAAAAAAAAAAAGCTAAAAGCTAAGGACCATATGAGTTCACTCATATGTGGGCTCCAAAACTGAAACTCATAGGCACAGACAACAGGATGGTGGTTAGCGGAGGGAAGGGGGCGAGGGGCTATAGGAAAGGGAAATATATGATGACAAAGATGATCTGCTTTTTGGTGGTGGGAACACAATGACATATGAAGATGATGTATCTTAGAATTGTACTCTTGAAACCTATACAATCTTATTAACCAATGTCACCGCCATAAATTTAATTAGAAAATAAAAGAATCTAAAGATCTTGAAACCCAGAGCAGTACAAACCATTACATACTGGTGATTCTCTGCCCTGCCCTCCAAGAAAATATCCTTCATAGACAAGACTTCAGTTTTTTAAATACAAGCAAATATATCCTTTACTGAAATCAAACAGAAGGACAATATAAAGTTGCTTTATGTTAGAAATGATCAAACTTCATACACCAATGAAATTGCAAAAAATTAAAAAATCATTAAAGTTATTTTTTCCTGACAAATGTAGTTTCAAATTTTAATAGTCCATACTTCTCATAGCATTAAATACATGCAATTAATAGAATCAAATACTTAATAAAAATCAAATCACAGTCAGTTAATACTGGAGCAGAATGTGAGAAGAGATGTCATGGGTAAAATCTGGAGGGTAACTCCATATGCAAACTGGTGCCACAGGAGGAAGGTGGGATACATGAGTAGAATACACAATAGCTGAAGAAGCTCTTTCGGCTGAACAAAACCCTGTATTCATGTTTGAAGGCTGAACATAATCCCAGACACATGACAGGTCTCTTGGAAGACCACTGAGACAAAACGAAGCAAAGCACCGCCTGGCAGAGAGGAGGGAGAGCAAGTTCTACTGGAAGGATGGCTCATGGAACCCAACTAAACAGAAACACACAGGGAATGGAGAAAGGGTGGCAGCCAAAGGCCAGGCTGATGGGCACCATCACTTCCTTTCTTCCTCTCTACTCCCAACAGCCTCCCAATCAGGCTCTGCCCACGAAAGTGTTCTGCAGACAGCTATGATGATCATCATCTTACGGCTCAATCTCTCTGCCATGCTGCTAGAAAAACAGACAGAAACCACAGGCCCCCACTGCCTTACAAACCGAGCTCCGACTCCCAAGGAAACAGCAAGTTCTCAACACATTCAATTGTGTGCGGCTCCTTTCATCCTTTCCCACTGGAAGTTTCTCGAAAGCAAAAACGAATCTTGTTCATTTTTTGATAAGCAGGTGCTCTTAAAAGTATCTTATGCATAAAAGTTCAAAACGTATTTATCAAATGAGATGATTTAATGACTTGTCTATAAGACTGTCAAAATGGGTGGGTAGATGACCTTGTGTGGAAGTCAGAAGTTTAGATTTGATTCAACTGAGTTGAATCAAGCTTCTAGATATTCTGTGTAGGGGAGTGGAATGATAAAAATACTGTTTGAAGTAACTTGTTTGAGTTGTGGCTGTAGGGAATATTACCCCAGAAGTAGAAAGATCATTTTGCTAATAATGTTTTGCTATAAAATGAATAAAACGAGATGAGATTTTTGTCTGTTCATTAGTCACTAATGTGTATATTCCTTCAATAAGCACCAACAAAGAAAAATGTATCTTTAATGTATTTTAAATGAGTTCATTCTGATACGAGAGACATATTTTTCAAGGTCGGTGATAGTTATATTTCTTGATTTTAAAGAACAGCAACCAAAAACTTTAGAGATTAAGGAAGATATTCTTATTATGAATTATAAATATTCTCCATATTAGAATCTTGCAAACTGACACTCAAAAAAATTTGAAAATTAAAAGAACTCCATTTTCTTATTACAGTACAGGACACTTGATTTGGGAGTTTTATCACAGCTAAAGGTTTATGTGAGTAGGATTTTATAATCTAGCTTAACACTTGGATGTTAAATTAATTAATTTATCAGCATTTGAAGATGTCAGTGCATTAAAAAGTGCTAAGAAGTTGTAGCTGGTGCCTATTCTCCTTTCTAGGAACCCGTTCTACCCCTGCTCGAGCCTCACCCTCCCTTCCATGTGCTAGACAGTCGGGATGACAGGAGGGGCTGGCAGGATGGGTATACAGGTGAGGAGATTAGTGCAGAGGTCCTCAATTTTGGCTCTTCATTGGAGAAGTCTGGGAGCTTTGAACAGCTATGACACCTTAAGCCACACTCCAGGCCAGTGGTTCTCAACCTTCCTAATGCCGCAACCCTTTAATACAGTTCCTCATGTTGTGGTGATCCCCAAACATAAAATTATTTTTTGTCGCTCTTTCATAACTGTAATTTGCTACTGTTATGAATCTTAATGTAAATATCTGTGTTTTCTGATGGTCTTAGGAGACCCTGCTAGCTGTTCGCGACCCACAGGTTGAGAACCGCTGCTCCAGGCCAGTGTCAATACATTTTAAAAGGCCCGCTCCCTGCCCCACCGGATACTTTGTTATCCAGGCTTGTGAACCAGTGAATCAGAGGCAAAACATATGATGCTGCCGATTTTATTTTAAAGGGAAGACAAGCTTTCACTTACCTGCCTTCTGACAGTGCACAATCTTTTCATACACAGCATCTGCATTTTCAAGCAATGCCTTGAGGGACTGCATCATCTGCAAAGGGAACATCCAGACAGGAGTTACACCTGACAGCGACACCCCGGCCTGCACATGTGCAGGAGGCTCCTCCCCGAAAATCAGACCAAGGCTCTTTTCTCTGACTTCCCACTACTCAAGTCCAAGTATGTAGGTGAAAAATGATAACATCATGCATCACTGTGAAATGGTTTCAGCAACCATTTCAGGTAAGTTTCAGGTATGGCTAGGCTTGTACAACACTGAATTTGAAACTGGAGCTAGTATTTGAAACACTAAGGTCACTTCAGTGTGAAAAACTACAAATAAATATGTGCACACAGTGTTTTAAATCATATTTTCAGTCATTCATTTAAACAAAATCCTCCACTCCCTCTTATAGGCAGTTTCAACACCTACACACCTTACTCTTTTCAGCCTACATGCTTTCATCTGAAGATCAGTGTAAAACTTACAAGGATCAAAAAACAGCTCCTATTTGATGCATCACTAATGATGCTTATTTTTAATGTTCCCATCAGTGATTTTAAAATATCCAATCTTGCCTTTTTGTTCCAAATTGCATATGCTCGATTTAGCTTTAAGAGCCACGCTTGAATAAAAAAGGGATTGGGGCACAGCTGATCAATCGTTTTAGTCACTAAAGTATTAGGGAAAGTAATTATTTCGGCTCTAATATTACTATGGAAATGGGATAGCAAGATTCAGCTCTCCTGGCTCAAGTGGCTATAATTACTGATGCTTACCTTAAGGGTAGATTCTAAGTTTTTATATTTAAATATTTTGCAATACAACATTACTCATCTATATTTCATGACACTCTAAACAATAAATAGCACTCCATCATTCTTCATGCCTTTAAATTCTGCGTTGTTTTTTCTTTATAGTATTTATTACTGGCTGCCACAGTAATTGTTTCATGGAAATAAAATATAGGTTGGATTATATTTGTATAACTCAAAGAACACCATATTTTGATTGATTGCACTTATTTAAACTAAAGCATAATCAATATGCCTCTCAAGAAGTGCACCAGATTCTTAAAGTCAGTCACACAGCATTTATCAACTTTCATTGTTCCAAGAGAACTGTGGTGAGTACCCAGAGGTTTCATCCTGAGGAGGAACCAGGGACACGGTGACCTACGGGAGACCATATTCAAGGAGTTCACAGCCCAGTGGTGGGGCTTGCAATTCAGCGCTTTCACATGCACTCCTCAAGATCTGAGTCATTTTTGTAAATTAAAAGTCAATTTTACGGCTTGACATATCGAACAGGCAGTGATGAAAATGAATAGTCAAGAACTCAATTATACTGATATCAAGTCATTTGTACTATTACATAATTCGCATACTGAAAAGGTTCACCTCGTCACTGGTAACCTTTCCCAGCATTGATGTCAAGCCAAATGAGAGATAGAAAGAAGCAAGAACTTATTCAAGCAAGGATGGTGGCTGTCACAGCTCAGTATCAAAGAACTGGCAACTGTGCCTCCTTCACTCGACTAGAAGAAAATTAAAAAAATAAAGGCAAGCGATGAAATGAACCTGGTCATGACACAAACGGGCAGGACAGGAGTGGTAACAGGTGGAGCGGAAGAAAACCAAGCGGCAGCACTAAGCGCAGGCTCAGGCACACAGCCTGCGGGGGGAAAGGTGTTCAAAACAGGTTTACATCCAGCGTGGAGCAGGGGCAGCGAGAGTAAAGATTTATATGCGTTCAAATCCTAGTTCTGCTACTCATCAGCTGTGTCATCCAGGACAAGATATTAAACATCACGGAGCCATAACTTCCGGCCTGTAAAGTTGCGAGAATTAAATGAAATGGTGCAGGGGACTGGCACAGAGAAGACACTGTGACTGGTTAATGTCAGAGCTGACTCCTCGCTGACCCAGGGGTCTGTCTGGCAGAGCATTTTCTGGTAGCCCAATACGAGCGAGATGAGCATGACTTCCTTTCATATGTTCGCTGGCGATGCTTCAAACACGCACTCATTTTAGTTTTACTTAAAAAGCCTGGTTGATGAAGCTCCAAAAACAACAGAGTGCATTCTTCTTATTCTTTTTATAATCCTCACCTGCAAATATTTTTTAATTGATTTGAGAGAGACAGACAGACAGAGAGACACACACATACACAGAGAAAAATCTTAATCAGCTGATTCCTACCCTCACTCCGACTGGGGATTGAATTCGAAATCTAGGTATGTGACCTATTACAAATTGAACCCACAACCTTTTGGTTCATGAGACAATGCTCCTACCCTCTGGCCAGGGCTGCACTATTATTTTTGAAAGCATCTTCCAGTTCAAATTACCACCAAAGGTTAAATAATTATGCACCTTTTAGCTGTAAAATACAGGCAAGGCTTAAGAAATGCACCTCTATCAAGGGGCTGGTGAGGGAAGTTCATGGCCTCCTGTGCTCTGTAATACTTAAGAGGATCCGTCCTTTGTTCTTGGGACGATCATCTTCTGAGGCCGTGTAAGTAGGACGCTGAGCTAAGTGCTGAGAATAAAGGAAGAGCTTCCAGCCCAGGACTATGAGCAAACAATAATCACTGTAGCATGTGGCACTGGCATTGGCGTTGACGACCATGGCAGGGCGGTGGGATATGTAATGCTGATGTCCTGGTGTCCATGGTGATGTTCCCTTTGTGGCTTGGACTTCAATATTTCTCCTCCCAATAATAGGAGTGAAAAACATCCCCTCCTGCCCCGTTTTTACTTATGAGAGATATATAAAATATGAAGGAGAATGCAAGCTTAGTGAAAATCCAGTCCTCTCAGGTTTGTCAGTAAACAGTAGCAGGTACTGGAAGAGTATATGTTGGGGGGGGGAAGGGGACAGGAGGGAGCAAAGGTCTAGGGGAGAGTTCCAGAAGGAACCAGCCTAGGAGAAAGCAGGCATATGACTGGCAAAGCTTAGACCAGGCAGGAAGAAACATCCAGACCTTAGCAAAAATGATTCCCTTTGCCACACCTGTTGTTAAATGTTTCCACCACTTCCTGTGGGAGGAGGTACTGCCAATTTTTGTCTTTCTAAAACTTTAGGGTATATATTTATAGTTAGAGTATACACTTATAATTAAATGAACGTATGGCAGTTTGTAGTTATTGTCCATTGCATGCATTCATGAAGCCTCAACTCTTGCATCATTTCTGCAAGTCTTCCCGAGTGAAAGAGCCCCTCCGGCTATTCTTACGGGCGTTCTCTGGACTGTGAGCTCTTTCCTGCAAACGTGCTAGGCAGGTGCAGAGTCCGGCAGGCGGAGCCGACAGGACGGGGCACTGAGCTCTCCTGCTCGCCAACTGGCTATGTCTTGCCTCCTTCAGCTGACCACAGGAATGAACGTAGAGCAGCACACAGTATCGAGGACAGCAGGGACACGATGGGGTGCCATTAGATCTTGTGGGGACCCATCTCTGTCTGGGTCTGCTTCTTTATAACAAGTGGTGATTGCAAATAGTACAAGTGTTGGCTGAGTGAGTCAAAACGAAAGTAATTCAATGCCTTGCTGCATCTATTCACTGAAAGCTCACCAAATCCCTGGGAGGTGATGTAGGGTGTTAGTCTGACAGACATGAACACTGAAGACCTGAGACTAAAGCAACTTTCCCAAGGTCATCTGGCATTCAGGACAAAGGAACTGGAACTAATCGACAATGGAACTGGTATCCCTCTTGACCTCAAAGCCTCTGCTTTTTCCATAGCACTATGATAGGCCCCGACATATGAGTGGCAACTGCACAAGAGGGAAAGCACTGCAACCAGAAAGATGTGGAAAAGAAAGCTTAGTAACTTCCGGTAGGTGCTGTGGCCCCTGTGAAAGACCACACCTGCTGAGAAGGGCTCCTGGTAACTAACTGGACTCAAATTTTAAAGACAGAGCCTGGCAGCCACTTCTACGCAGGGGCCTCACACACAAACTGCACTTCAGAGAGAAGCCTGCACTAGGCCGCCTGCCTCCTGCACTGAACTGCCTTCCTGCACTGTGTTTCTGCTGCCTGAGCCAGCCCTTAAAGTAGTTCCTGGAATCCTCTTTCAACCAAGAAGACTAAGACCTCCCCTAGCCAACTGTGTATAATTAACATCTTCCCCAACCAAGCAGTGCACCTCTATTCTGACCAATCGGGAGAGTGCTCTGAGGACCAATCAAACTGGGAGAATCTGGAGTCCTCATTTGCATGAGGTGGGGACTTCTGTCTTTATAAGTCAATTCCCCTCAGCTCAAAGGGCTCACTTTCCCTTTCCACCAAAGACTGGAGATTGTGTTTCCCCTGCTGGAGCTGAAACAGTGAAGATGAAAGACTGAAGGTGTCTTGCCAGAGCAGAGCTGTCTAGCCAGCGAGGGGCCTGGCTCCAAGGCTTCCAAACAGCCATGCTGCTTCATAAGAGATGCAACACTATTGAGCTGTTCCCTGGCCATGTGCTCTCCCATTCAGGCTGTATCACAGTTGAGTTGTATGCACTGAATAAAGTTTCTTTCTTCATTGCAACCTGAAACTGGGGCTTCCTGTTGGTGTTCAATTGACACCAGTGACCACAGGTTGATGATACTATACAGTATGTTAGTGTCATCTCAACTACTGACACTGTCCCAGAATTGTTTTTAAATAATATTTCTATGAAGCACTTGGGAAACTATTTTTTTTAAATGACAACAATAAGCAATTTGCTCTGACTGGTGTGGCTCAGTTGACGGAGCATTGTCCAATGCTCCAAAAGTTCGTAGGTTCAATTCCCAGTCAGGGCACACACCTAGGTTGCAGGTTTGATCCCAGTTTGGCAACCCATTAATGTTTTTCTCTCACGTCAATGTTTCTCTCTCTCTCTCTTTCTCTAAATATCAATAAACAAATAAACAATTTACGTGGCTCAAGAATTCATTATTATAGCAGATAAATCATTTATATTCAATGTAAAACTACTAGAATAAGCATCTCAGACTAGATAAAGGCAGACATGGGGAAGGACATCAGAAGATGAGTCAAAGGGGAAACTGCTTTAAGTTATCTTATTTCCTCTGCATTTATTACATTAATATGTCAATACCACACAAGGCTCATTAGAGTGGTTGGTTTTATCAGCGTAATTGCAAATGGCATAACTTCAACAGTCCCCTTTAAAGGCATAGAGATAACTCTTGGCATCGCAATCAGGCATCCAGCTGCTTGCCCAGTAACTCACCATGTGGACACTCACTGCTTATGAAGTATAAGATGCGTTTAAGTAGCTGCTGCTAATGGAGTTTATATTAGTGTCTAGTTACTATACCTCCCAATATCTGGAATAATGCATTAGGGAAAAAAATCTATAGATTTCACATAGATTTGATCAACTCTAACATAAGATTTTAATGTAGGATTCAGCAGATCAAAAGCAGGAAGTAAAGGCAAATAAAAATTCCAATTCATATTTTACTAAAGTTGGAAAGAAACCAGAAATGCCTTTTATAAGAATGCTCTGCTTTGAAAATAACTCCCCATGTTAGTTAGTGTAAGGCAAACTTTTCTGCGTAGAGATGTTATGAGCAGGACAATTACTATATAAATATATTTCATATAACTGATTTCTATAGACTGCATCTTTATTTTCTGTTTTGAAATTTACATATCATTTTGGAAAATTCTGTTTTCTGAATAAGCAAGGCCATGGTTTCATGTAGGAACCTTATGTCTGATTTTGGACAATACACTAAATCTCCTTTCATCCCACAAACACAGAGTTTGATAACTACAAAAGTAATCTGTCAATAATTTTAAGTCCTTGGGTGAAAGACATTTAATAATAACAGTAACAACATATTCTAAAGTCTGTATTTTCCCCCTCTGATGCTCATTTTCAGATAGAAAATGTCTCTCTCTTAAGACCTCCCTTTGCCTTCCCCTATCTTCACACCTGGAGGCTGCTGAGAGGTGCTGAAGTTGTTATAAAAGATAACAGCTAGACAGCAGAAAGGGCTTGTTCCAACATATAAATTCTGTGCCTGGGTGACACATAACAAGTAAATATCTTCCCCAACTCAAGTACGTGAGCATCATTCTCAAACTTCCCAAGGACTTTTATAAAAAAGATTCGCCTGGTCCTCCAAACGCCCCTAGGGTGCCAAGTCCTGGGGATGCATGTCAGCCTTGTCTGACAGAGCATGCCCAGGCAGCAGGCTGGCAGGTAAGGCCTCAGGTACCACCTTGCTCAGGAAGACCAAAACTGGACCTGCCTCTCAGGGCTCCAGGGATGAATCACAAAACAGCAAAAGTGGACCAAGGATGGAGGTCTTTAGAAGATGAACCAATTGAATTCACAGCAGTATTCTACCTCCAACGAGAATGATCTTTATGGCAGTCTCTAAAGTTCAATGTCATTGGAGGATTGTCACCCTTATGCTATACGACCTTACAGAGAGAGTTGGCTCACTAGTGCTGAGAACAGGAGACAGAAAACAAGAACAAAATCCCCTCAGGAACTTATAAGCTTTGATGCTTCTTTCTGGGCTCCTGAGAGTAACATCTGAGTTAACAACATGACCTTCATTTTCTCAACACTCTGCAATAAAAATCAGTACGGGAGTGAAGAACTTTAGAATCAAACGCAGAAACACTGAAATTCATAGGGGACATTTTCTTTCACTAAACCTTCTGAGTACATCAAAACCTCTCAACGTTGAGTTACTGGAAGAAAAACACATTTATAAAGCTATTGATGGAAAATACAACATAGCTTTTAATACTTGAAAATAATATAAAAATCACACATTTGAACTGGGATGCAAAAGTTATATGGGGGTGGGGCTCTTTGCCAGGCTGCGTGCTACCATTAAGCCCAGCCCCCGCCTCCCCATCTCAGGCAGCGGCCACAGTGCTGTCCGGGAGAGGCCAGCGAGTTGGCCACCCTCCAGGGCCCGAGGTGTGCCCAGTCATTGATCTCTGCGGTCACCATCCCTTCCAGCAAGCTCACTATGAAAACACGCTAAAATAACAAACCGTTTCCCGAGTAACCTGTCCTGGTTATCTCACTTCTGCTTCCACATTTCCACTATGCAAATTACAGAAAAAAAATATATAAAAAAAACCAACCCACATAATGGAAAAATTACAGAAAGAACCTACAGCCCTGACAGATTAAAAAGCATTGCGGAATTACTAACAAACATGAAGAGAGGAGCATATTTTATGTGGGTGCTACCCCATATGGGAACGCACTGCGGCATGAGGAGGAGAGGCGGATATGAACCAATGTAAAGTATCCTTAAGCTCTCTAGGCATTTCCATTCCCATTGGAGGAAAGTAGGAAAACACGGCCAATCCAACGGATTTACGGCTTTAAGCAGAGATGCTCTGTGATCAGAGTGGAATTTCAGAAGGATGAACAGGGTGAGGGGAGAAGTGAAGGTGGGGCCTGAAAGGGGAAAGGGAGCGTTGCTTTATGAGAGACACGGAGGCCAAAGAGGGACCGGGGATGAAAGGACGGGATGGGGAATGTGCAGGAAGAAAAGGCAACAGAACGGGATGGGGTGGTTTATGTGCCGTGGGCACAGAGGAAGAGCCAAAGACACAGAGGGTCAGCTGGACAGACAGGAAACCTAGAGCCCCCCCACCAGCTGTCAAGCCTCTCACCGTTTACGCAGTGTCTGGAACACGTTAACTGCTCCAGGCGGTGGGGCTCCCCCCCGAGATGAGCTGAACTGGGGGTTACGATGGGGCAGCCTGGAGAAAAACCTGCAGCAGCAACCAGGGCCCGTGGGATGCTCGGTTCCGGCTTTGGAAACTGGGAATTTCTGCGCCGGGGTTGCAGCTGAGATGAAAGATGTCCATCTCCAAGGGAGGAGTTGTAAAGAGAAGTGAGATGAAAATGTCACAGAGGAGCTCCGGAGAATACCAGTGCAAGGGACAGGGAAGTGGTTCGAGGGGAAGGAACGGAACGAGGGTAGCAAACATTTACTGATGTGCAAGCAGGGTGTCTGGAAGGGGGTGGGTCTACAGTGTGAGGAGCTCTGGCTTTGACAGTTGCGGTCACCGTCCCTTCCAGCAAGCTCACTGCTTGGCCACTTGATAATTGTGGAGAATGTAACTGCAGCCCGACAGCTCTGCTATCACGTGATGAGCATACGGGTTCCTGAAAATCAGTGCACTCTAGAGAAATGTGCAAAAAAACCCGAAGGTTTGCGGGGGATGGGGGGGGGAATGGGGTTAGGGGCACACCATTAAGCAATTTGGCAGTGACATTAAACAAAGACAGGAACTGAATAACAACAGTGAGAGCACACAGGGCTGCATACATGTTAAATAGTTATGCAAAAATTACTCCAGTGAGTGCGGCACTTGACCTTGAAGAAGACCTGAAATCTGCTTGTGGAAATGGGTGTCAGAAGTGTTGCAGCTTGTGAGTTACTGTGAAGCGGGAGGCGGAGAGTGAGATCTGAAATCTGATGAAAAGCTGTAACGTAAGACACGGATGGCACAGCTCCTGACACACTTGGAGAACCGAATAGCTGGAAGGTGTCTGAGGTGTGAATGTGCACATGCAGTTCACCAAGATGCAGTTTTCTGTGTCCTCCAGTGTTTCTTGTGGTCAGAACGGCGCATAAGTACACACAACGTTTGCCTCAGGCTAACATTGTTCACTGACCTGTCACTCAAATAAATTTGCATTTTCAAAACAAGCGTTGTATACAAGGGAGAGTATTTCAAAATATTTTATGAGGGTTGTTTTTTTATTTTATTCTTCCCATGCAATTATACTGGGAAGCATAAACTCTCAGTTCCAATCATATTCTACCTCCCTATGGTTTTGGCATCATATAAGCCTGCCTCAACACCGTCTCAACTATTTTAACAATCGTTTCTTGCCAAAGGATAGATGCCAAGTGCTGTCTGAATCTGGAGTGAATTAAGAATTTTGAGTGACCCGGGTCCAGATCCAGGAAGCCAAGAATTCTCTAGCTTTTCAAAATGCTCTGACTCCTCATCAAGTTCACTTCAGGGCGAGGGTGGTACGTACCTACAGGATGCATGTGGTTCTCCTGGGCCATCCCTTTCATCTAAACACTGACGCTGCCAGCATCTTAGGCACTACATCCCAGATAAAACCCGAAAAGCAACATCCCATCTCATCTTAGAGGTGTCTAGCTGGGTTTTCACAGGACCCAAAATCTCCTCTACCACAATCAGTGTCCATCTATAATTTCTCACTGTAATATACTGCCATATTTACACATGTAGAAAGGGCTGCATTTCACAGAGCAAATTTCAAGTTTAATTAAACTGCAATTTCTGAGGTGAATCAGCATGAAAAATTATATGCAGAGTAATATGGCTCTCTCTCTCCTGTTCTCACCCAAATCACCACTTGGATAAAAGTCATAAAAATAAATAGAACCATGCAGTCAGGTTCTTCCCCTCTATGAGCTGCACTGGCGCTCAGGGCATGTGGATGGACAGAAAGTTTACACTGATGGGTGCTTTTGAGAGGCACTTCCAGTGTCAGCCACTAGAAGTCCTTAGCAACACACAGTTGTTAGGCTGGAGGAGAGGAGAAAGGAGCAAAGAGAGAAAACAACACCAAGAGGAAATGGGGGGTGGGAGAGAGCACCAGGTGGGGGAATAAGAGAGAGAAAAAAAACAGGTGACAAAAGGCAGAACTTAGAATGCACCGTGGACTTATCCAAAGATACATTTTAAATCAGATAAGGAATTTGTATATCCTGCAGACAACTGAATAAGGTATCAGGCCACGACCAAACCCTTATTCTCTCACATGTCTAGATTAATAGGAATTTAGCATAACTAGATGTTTCCACGTTCCCAAATATACTTAAACAGCCCAGGGGCTAGAGCAGCGCCATTCTGTGCACCGTGGCTGGAGGGAAAGAGAAAAGTGCTCTGGAAAAAACAGGGGTTCCTGTTACCGAAAGATTAGTCATGAAGCCAGTGCACGGGTTTAAAATCCTCCTGCAAATTGTTGGCAAGGTGTTAAAACTTCTCAACAGTGTTCGTTTCACCGAGCACACAGGATTCCGAAAGGCTGAAGAGAATTGTGGTTGATGCTGTACTATTTCTGGGCCTGCACAATACAATATTCAGAGAAAACATTTCTGTTTCCAGTGAAAACTGAAAAACAGAACCCAATCTACTCTAAAGGGGAACTCCAAAGCAATTATAAAGCTATCCAGAAAAACGGTAAAATAATTCCTACCAGCTCCTGTACAGGTATCTATATCATGTTGTGTGGGGAGCATGGATACAGTAAGTTAATTATAATAACCCTGTTATTTCTCCTTTTTATGACCAACCTTACAGGATCGGACGTCTCCTTAGGGAAGCACGTGTGGTGCCACGTGTCAGTTTCTACATGATTACTGCGGGAGCCTCGCATGATTCCCCCACACTCAGCAGGCGACTTCGTAGCGGGTAATGAGTTGTGCTCCATGGTTACCTGCTGGATGTGGACACACACACACACACCCATCCTCTCTGGGGCCTTTGGCCATGTCAGCCTCCAAACCTTGTAAAATGCTTCTCTGCTTTTCTCAACTGCAATGACCATGTGCTTACATCATATCTCATACCGTCCCAGGTGGCACCTGTGCTCACGTATCCTCTCTGGTGACAAGCAGGGAGGGATAAGTGAGAGACTCAGCTACAGTGGTACCTCGAGATACGAGTGCCCTAACATACGAGATTTTTGAAATACGAGCCGTTGAGCGAGTGATCTTTGCTTTGAAATATGAGCAACATTTGAGATAGGAGTAATCACGCGGATCAGCCGGCTGCACACGACCCACCAGTTTACCTGAACTCGAGTGTCTCATAGTTTCCCACGCCTCAAGATTACGAAACAAATTAAACTTGTATCTCGAGGTACCACTGTACTTGGAAAGGAACTCTCTACGGGGCCTCTGGGCAGCCAGCCACTCACTCCTGTCCCCAGCCACTCGCCAGGGCACTGTCGGGACCCCCAGGTCTTAGCAGGTGTGAAGACAGTGAGTGCAGAAGCTACATGGAGGTGAGGCTGGAGCCTGCGTACACTGTGAGTTCCAAAGAACTGATGAGAATGGTTGCAAACCGCGCCCGCGTCGTCCCTGCAGGTAGAAAGGGGAACTTGAACTTGTTACCCCCCATTAGTCAGCGAGCAAGCTACTTCTGGAAGGATCAGAAACTTCGGGACGCGACACTTCCTCTTCCAAGTCGCCAAGGACCATTTAGAGTCCTGACATGCTCGTGTAAAATTATTATTACCAAATTAATTGGATTTCAAAAGATGCCATTTGAATTAAGCATAGTACCTCTTTTATTACCGCGTATTTATATCAAGCCTTCTCTCCAAGGGGATCAAGGTGATTTAGAAACTCCTAATTAACGGAAGGTAATTCAATCACAGTGTTACTGTAAGGTATCATTAGCTTCTCTCAGGTCTGTGATAACTAAGCATAGATGTTAGGTAAGAGAGAAAAGCAATTTGAGGTTTTTCTGTAATGAAAAGTGATCTTTTTTAGTGTTCCAGGGATGGCAGAGCCGGAGGGCCAGAATGCACAGGCCGCAGCCGCTACAGTACTTACAGGCATTGTTCCCGGCGTTGACCACGTACCTCACGTGTTCCTCTGTCTTCCCTTTTCAGAGCAGTGAGCTTAGCACAGCGGTGTGAAACCGCCTTCTGCTTTTCACTTTGCAACTTTAAACGTGCCTCTCTGAAACGCAGTGACCCTGCTCCCCACACGGCAAGGCAGCTGCCGCCGAGTCTGGAGTGACGCTAACACACACACACACACGGAAAGGTCTCAAAGCTTCCCGAGCTCCAGGTTTCTAGCTTTTGAAAAGGAATAATGATTAGGGTTTAGGGTTGGGGGGAAAAGTGATAACGACATGATAATAATACCATTTATTGAGACTTTGTTATGTTCTGAACTATTCACGCACTCTCATACCTTCTGCGGTGATGATACTATGTCCTCCCTTCAGACAAAGACATGGACTTGCCCACAGTCGCAGAGTAAGAGCCAAAGCAAGGACTTGCTTGTGACCAGGACACAATTCTTTGCTAGCACAACCCCCTCAACAGTCCCACTCGCCTACTTCCTAGGGCAGCGATTTTCAGCTCGTGTGCCCCAAGAATATGTACAGCATGCAACAGCCGGCTATTTGGTCAGGGCACTGACCTCTTTTCCCTTAGGCTGTCAAATAAAAAATGACAACAGCCAACACAACAACAGCTGTCCAGTGTGAATGAATGGAAATTATGCCTATTTTTTGTCAGATCAGTGAAAGACATATTTTGTGTTGAGCTGCCAAATTTTAACCATTAGTTTAGGTGTGCCACGAGAGGAGAAAGGTTGACAATCACTGTCCTAGGTGCAGGCAGGTCCCTCCTTCATCCCCCAACTTCTGGTCAGAGTGTCTTTGTATGAGAACAGTCTTGTACACGTGTATTTACACTCCATGCACACCTGCCTGGATGGCTGGTCTGTGTGAATGCACAACTGAACTTACCGACATGGGCCTTGATAAACACACCAAGGCATGGCTTCCACTGGGCACCAAGTGCCCTAGGAGTCAGCTCAGGGTGGCCCATGAGATGAAGAGAAGGATTTCTCAAGGCGAAGCTGGACCGGCAGATACCGTGGGCTCAAGGTTTCTCTCCCCGGGAGCACAGGAGTGTGGCACAGCTCACTCAGCTGGGCCAGTTTAGAGGCAGAGATGGGGCGGGCGCAACAACTAAGAGAAGGTCACTGTCTGGCACTCAAGAACTTCTCTGCCCAACCCAGCAGGAGCCCGTGCCCACCTATGAGCTCACATGACAATCGGTTTATGAGCATGACTTAGAAATCATCAAACACTGCACTTAGGTGAGGGACGTTCCCTCTCCTGGTGGCTGCACTGCATCTGGCTCCTCTCCCGGCCAGGTGAACAAGCCTCACCTCCGCCTCTTCCTCTGCTCTCTGTTCCTCCACCTGCTCTGATCCCTCACCGGCACACAGCCCTCTTTAACCAAAGGATTCCCTGGTAAAGAGCAGGGAGACATCGAGGGCAGAGGTAAGTGATCTGGGGACCTGGGACCCTCACGCCTGCCCTTCCTCCCACCTGTCCTAAGCCCAGCCCCCTCTGCCCCGGGCCCCACGCTCCCCATGGGTGTGTGGAGGTATCCACGAGTCTCAGGTGCCCTCCTCTTCCCGGGCTGGCCAGGCCACCACTCAGGGCCTTCAGACAGGAGTGCGATCGTTTAGGCTAAGACCCCACAAGCCATCTCCTCACCAGCCTCATGCCTAACCCTTCCAGGGCTATTTGTGATGACGCAAAGCGGTCCAGTTCAGGGACCTGTAGGCACCCTGGGACAGAGATGTATGGTCGAAAGAACACCTGATACCAGCAGTGGAGATCCAGGTCCCTTTCACTCACTCACTCATACATGTATTCTGAGTGCCTGTCCCTGCTGTCCTGGAGCTCAGCTTGCGGGAGGGGGAGAGAGGCGCCTTACTGAAAAGGAATCAAACCGACGAATGTGTAGTTACAAGGTGCAGTGAGCGGAAGGGGGAAATGGACAGCGAAGAGGGCAGGGTGTGGGAATAATCCACAGAGGGGCCTCAGAGCACCTTCTCCAGCCCGTGGGGGGACAAGGCCTCCCAGGTGCTGTCTCCGCCTCCAGCCCCCTTTCTAATCCCTCCCCTCATCAGATGGCTTTAAATAGAATGTGGTTAGCATGGCCTGGGTGCTCTGATCTAAGCAAGCCCCCTCCTCCCGGGCAGGGAGGGGGAGAGGAAACTAGGGGTTTTTTTAGAGAAGACGCAGAGCCTCCACCCAATTCCCCTTTCTCCACCCAACCTTACCTTCCCCTCACAAGAACTGCTTGATGGGATGGAGAAAAGGAGCCCCCGCTCAAACTTGGGTTTTTGGCTCGTTTTTTAACGCCTTCTTACCAAGCAGGATTATGCATCTCACTAAATGCCAGTGAGGTCAGTTACAAACTGTACTGCATCCTAACACAACTCTGCTGACACGGCGTGCTCACCTCGGGAACACGGTCAGAAACCAGGGCGACCTTGACTCTTCGTGCCTTCCTCTTCTAGTTTCCGCCTGCAGTGTCTTTGGGCTCCTGGCCAGCAAAATGCTAACGACGAGTATGACTGCTTTAGGGGCTCCTGCCTTGCCCAGGACAGGGGTACTCAAGCGCTTCCAGCACTCTCCTCCTACCCAGCTAACAGGCAGACGGACGTTCGTAGGATCAAAACTCAAAATGCACCGAGTGCATCATTTTAGGGGGGAAATATTTAAAATCATAAGTGAAGCTGGCAAGAGCAAATCAGTGCATTGAATGGACTCCCTTCAGGCCCTTTCCGCCCCATCCTTTGTGTGGGGCTGGCCAACTCCTGCGAAGGAGCAGACAGCGCAACTCTCAGGCTTAGTTTTTGCCTCAACTGCTCGGCTCGGCCGCTGCAGCGGGGAAGTGGTCCCAGACTATGACGTGGATGAAGCTTCGTTTATGACACTGAGGTTTGAGTTTCACAGACTCCCAAGAAAGATGGGGCTCACTTTAAGGAAACCAGCTAAAAAGTATTATGTCCCATCCCAGTTACATTTAGCTAAATACTCAGAACCCATTTGTACTAACAAGATTGGTTTTTGTTCTGCTTTTGGCACAGATAACTGATGTAAGAGTTAACATTATTTTGTGCCATATAATGCTATAAATGAGGGTCTAACTCCATCTGAGCACTCTCCAGTATAGAATGGTAATGATTACAAAGAAAGCTAGAATGATCAACTCTGTTTTCAAAATCTAGTTATCAACCAAGATGAAATTAAATAATTTTATAAGTAGACAAAGGATCTCACAAATAAAATCTCCATATAAAAATCTGTAACATTTAGCCTTAATGATCTGCCTAATACTAAGTCTAGTAGGGAAATAAGTATTTTAAACTACTTAATGTGATCTTTACGTTAATTGATAATTAAGCTTGTAGAGTTAAATCTTAACACATCACATTGTCCACCCACTCAGTTTACCCTGAGAGTAATTTCTTATGGTTAAGAATTTAAAATGCCCTAATTGAGTTAGAATATACTTTAAAACCATTATGAAACGTTACCGTTATTCCTGATAAATCTGTGTGGCAGTAAAATTGGAGTTCTGGTATTAAAGGTGGATATTTAATGGGGTGAGCGGCACTAATTATGTCACAGCAGTCTGGGGGAATATAAGTGACGAGAATGAAAAACAGTAGCTGCTAAAATGGAAAACCGAGGGACAGCGCCTGCAGCCCCCACAGAGGGAAGGCAACACCCCCCCCCTTCCCCCCGCCGCCCCGACAGGAGCTGATTAAAGTCTTGGTGAGGCTGAGCCTTCCCATCTATGTGACAATGAGAAACGAGGGAGTGCTGAGTTTTTTCCGTCTTATGAACATGAGGCCAAATGTAACATATCAACAAAACAGGCTTCAGAGCTTACCCCGCCCCAGATGTTATTTATAGGACGATGTCTAGCTGCAGAGACAAATCACTGCCTCGCTACTCAATGGGCTGTGGCAGACACCTTTACAATTTCTTTCCCCAGCTCGTGATGAGGGACATAACAGAGAGGAAAGAAAGATCAGAAATGAGGAGAGCCTACTGCTCAGGAAAAAAATGCCAGAAGGTAGCTCAAGTGCCTATAATTACATTTTCTCAAAAACAACTCTGAAATATATGATTTTTTCATATAAACTGGTTATTTCAATAGCTTTATTTTGTGAAGGTGATTCTATCCAAATGATCCTACTTCCTAGCGAGTTGTCATCTAAAATGTGATTGTACGTCCACAGAATATGTATCCATGAAAACAAAAAGAGCTCATCATTGCATTTATAAAATGATCTATTTACATATTATCACCAACAATTCTGTACATGTATCTAATGTAATTTCAATCTTTTCAATACAACTCCAAATTGGACTTGCAGACTGGTGCCTTTCTAAATGGAAAAGCATATGCCTTTGTAAACCGCATAAAAATAGGTGGCAATAAGTCAGGTTAAGCCCTAGTCGGTATGGCTCAGTGGACAGAGCACCACCCACAGACCAAAGAGTCCCTGGTTCAATTCTGGTCAAAGGCACGTAACTTGGTTGCAGGTCCCTCAGCCTTGATCAGGGTGTGTGCAGGAGTAACCAATTGATGTCTCTCTCTCTCACATCAATGTTTCTCTCTGCCTCTCCATCTCCCTTCTATTCTCTCTACAAAAAAAAAAAAAAATCAATGGGAAAAAATATCTTCGGGTGAGGATTAACAGCAAAAAATAAAATAAAATGAAAGGAAGAAAGGAAGGAAAAGAGAGAGGGAAGGAAGGAGGAAGAAAGGAAGAAAAAGAATCTGTGATGAATGGATCTTTCATGTATAAAGTCAGGGAATGATGTAGAGAACATCAAGCTTCTGAACAAAAAAAATTACATTATCACTGCAACGTATACTCTTTCTAAACTCTAACTTCAATATGCGCAACAATGGAACAGGATGAAATAATGCACAATTCATCCTTTAATGAATCTTGAACAAAAAATACTTCTGAAAGAAATTTACATTTGTGATTCTCACCGGCTAACTGTAGCCAGCACTTTAAAGCCAGCACAGTTAAAACACTCACTCAAGCAAATTATCTCCATTTAATTAGCTGGAGAGCATTCGGAACCACTCACGGAGCCAGGCACCAGGGCGAACAGCAGGCTCGGATGGCAAAGCAGCCACCTGTGCTGGTGGAATATAGAAACACCACAGGCTGCACACAACTCCCCATCTGGGCAGAAGTTGCCACCATTAGGGAAACTAAGTTAAACAATGAAGGTGCATTTATTGATGGGAATGTTCCCGGAGGGCACCTGGGCTCCAAAGTGGAGCCCTACCCTGGGGGTTCCCAAAGTTTTATCCCAGTCTCTGCAAGCTCACAGCGATGGAGATAAACACAATGATTTCTCTTTCAAAGTAGCCACCACGTGCTGGCACAGCCCGCTATGTGCCAGCCCGCACACAGGAACAAGGAGAGACTTAGCTCTCCCCTGGGTCCAAGGTGAGCGGGAGGCAGAGGGCTGGCGCACGCAGTGGCGAAGCCGGCTGCGTGTATTGGTGAGCTGTGAAATGCACGGTCTAGGTCAGCTCGTCTTCGTTTTGGGAAATCTGAAAGGATTTGGAACTCGGACTGCATCGAGACGTACTTGTACAAGTTATCACACACTGAGAGCCAATTCGGCTCTTTGTGTCTCTGATCATCACTTTTCTGTTTGAAATGGATTGCCACAAAGGAGGACAATCACATCCACAAAACGCGATGTAGAGATGATTCTGCTCTGCAGACACTACAGAAATGATTTCAGCCATTAACGTCAAACAATTCTGGATGCTGTCAAAACTGTGTTTTTAAAAGGCAGTATAGTCTTAATAGTGTTTGATGCATGTTTTGAGAGCAAATAAAAAAATTCTGATTCTGGAAAATATGAATTACTAGAGGAATACATGCATGAGGTTCATGTCCTTAAAGTTATTCCCACGCCCTTCCCTCCCCCATTTTTTTCCCTTTCTTGGCCATTATTGGGCTTAACATGCATTCTTCATCTACCCAAACCCACTGAAGGGATGCCACTGTCCCCAAATGCTTCAAGAATATTACTCACCTAACGACAGTCCAGGTGCTCTGCCTCTATTTGTCTTGATGATCACAACATAATCCCTTCAGCTGGCCTAGTTCTGAAAGTTGTCACATTGTACCTCTAACTCCATACCTCCTGACCCCCCTTTGAGACATCCCAGTCTTTTTCTAGGGGGAATTTCAGGAAGTTTGTCTTGACCACAATCCACAGGACAAATGCAGAGGGGAGGGGACGCTGTACTCTGGTGGCCACAGTAGTAACAAAGGTTATGGGGATCGTGCAAAGCTATTTTCCCACATATGTTGCCATATTTTAGAAATCACTTAGCCCTGGGGGCTTTCCACCTATTCAAACAGCGAGTTTCAGGGCCTGGGTGAGGAGCAGCTACCTTGTAAAAACAAAGACACTTCTCAGATTTAAAGGTCAAATTAGATTTCCATTCAGGTTCCCACCGAAACGACAGGCGTGCAAGGGAGGCTCTGTCAAGGAGAAACCACTTTCTCAATTATTCTAACATATCCAACACCAACTGTGAAGCTTTGTCCTTTAGGGTGGGCAAAACAGCCCCCTCAACTACCAAGGCTGCACCACGGGTTTGCAGCTCCAGGATGGGTCAGGAGGAGGGAGGAGGAGGGCGGGAAAAGGAGGAGGCCACCTCTGGCATCCTGAGTGATTGCAGATGGAGCTGGGAACTTCCTCCACCACACGGACCAAACTCAAGGTGAATGGGGAGTGAGAGGTGAGGACACAGAAAGGAGACAGACAGACAGACGCCTGCACCTGTTCCCCTCCAGGCACCCAGAAGCCGCTTTGTGGAGGAGCAGAGGGAAAGAAAGTCTGAGAGGCTGAGCGTTTTCCCAAAAGAGCTGAGTATTTACAGTCCAAAGTGGACACTGTAAATTAATGCAATAGATCAAGTTTACCAAACTAAATGAAAATTTAGGAATATACCTCTCCCCGTAAGAGAGACAGAAATGCTCTCTTTCCTTTGCCATCTGAGTTAAAAACAGCTCTATGATGATGTCTCTTTCCTGAGGACAGCTAGCCCTAGGGGCTCCTTTTCCCCCAAATGTTCATAGCTTAGCATTGACACATGCACTTTATGCATACGTGAGTGCGTGCATGTGTGTGTGTGTGTGTGTGTGTGTGTAAATATGTGTTCCTCATTGGTTTCCATGGAGACATGTACACCTAGAAATCTGGATCGGAGACAAAGTCTTATAATCACCACCATGTGCTCACCCCGAAGGAGGATCTTCCAAAAGTTCCCCCTCTCCCGCATCTGATTCCTGAGAGGCGGCCTCCTGCGCCTGACGTGATGACACACGCGATGCTATCACCACATTCCTCTGAGCATTCCTTTCCCTTTCCATCCGCCTGGCAGCTGTTCTGGAGTGGCTCCGCTGCGCGGTTTTGATGACTCCAGAGAAATTGCTTTTGTTTTTGGTTTGTTTGTTTCCTTTGGAAAATATTTTTTATTGAGACCCCACCAGCTTCACAATCTGTTCCTGCCAGTAGGCTCCTTCTTCCTTCGCAATCAGTCTTTCCTAAGTGGCCTCATGATGCTCTCTTGCCCACCACTGCCTGGAAGTGGCCATGGCCAAACTTGGAGATGCTCTACCCCTTTAAAAAGCAATAGCTGGAATAAGACTGAGCTAAAAAAAAAAGGGGGGGGGGTATCCTGCTGTAGAGGGAAGAGCAGAATCCCAAAAGCTGTAGCTTAATTTGGTGAAAGGGGAGGTCCAGCCAGTGACACTTCTATTTTGAAATGTCATTCCCTCCCTCCCCCCTTTTTAGCTCAGTCTTATTTCCAGAGCCTAATATTCTATCTGGCCTTTCATGTTATAGTTACAAAAGGTGGGAAAACTGACACCTCCAATTAAAAGAAGCTTTAAAGGAGATGGAGAACAACAGTAACCATATGACAGATCATCTCTGATTTGGTCCAGATGGGCAGAGTCCATCAATTATGATGCATGATTTACTTCTCCACTGTATTAAGCAATACAAAACCATAAATGCCGCATAAAGCAGAGTGTTCCTGATGTTGTATGCCGACTACCAAAAAGTCTGTGTAAGAAATAATCTTCATTTTGCATATTTTATTGAAAAAAATCTTGCTTCTATTTAAGGAATATTTAAAGTGATGAGTTAGAAGGGATAGTAACTAATATAGAAATAAAATCCACAAAGAGCAAATAACATCCTCTTAGACAAAGCATCTTGCTCCTTTGGACATTAAAAAAAATACCGTTCTCTACTGGATAAGTAGATTCCCCAGAGAACAAACAAAGGAACTGCAATCATAGGAATGAATTCATGTATAATCTCTGAACAGATGGCAGCTGCCCGGGAGTCCACTGCTGTGTAGAGGTACAAGCAGACTGCCTAATAGAGGTGGGCATCATTTTCTCCCCCCCCCCACTCTCCTTTTCCCTCCATACAACTGCATCTTCAATCCTATCTAATAAAAAAGGAATATGCAAATTAGCCAGAGCTCTGCTACACCCACAAACCACACCCACCATCCAATCAGGAGCAAGTTTGCAAATTAACCCAACCAAGATGGCTGCAGTCACAGAAAGAGCAGGAGGCTGGAGTTTCCTCAACAATGGAGGAAGCCAAGCTTCCCACACACCCTGGCCAGCCCAGGCCTCCACTAAGGTTACAAAGTTTCAATTATAGAAGATAAATAAATCCCAACAAAATGGCAGCAGCCATGGAGCTGGAGAGAGCAGGAGGCTTGAGTTGCCTTCATCAATGGAATAAGCCAAACTTCAGCAGCCCTGGCTGGCCCAGGCCTCTACTCAAGGCTATAAAATTTCAATTATAGAAGATAAATAAATCCCAGATAGCAGGACCTCTGCTTTGGTCACCAGGGGCGTGGCTGACCTGACAATCATCACAGGCCCCTTGCCCAGGCCACCTCATCCCCCAAGGGAGCCCCCACTCTGATCTGGGACACCCTTCAGGGCAAACCAGCTGGCCCTCACCCATGCACCCGGCCTCTGTCCTATCTAATAAAAGAGTATTATGCAAATTGACCATCACTCCAACACACAAGATGGCTGCCCCCATGTGGTCAAAGATGGCTGCTCCCATGTGGACACAAGGTGGCCATCACAAGATGACCAGCAGGGGAAGGCAGTTGGGAGGGTCCAGGTCTGCAAGGGAGGCAGTTGGGGCAATCAGGCCTACAGGGGAGGGCAGTTAGGGGTGATGAGGTTGGCAGGGGAGGGCAGTTAGGGGTGACCAGGCCAGCAGAGGAGGGAAGTTGGGGGACCAGGCCTACAGGGAAGGGCAGTTGCGGGGGACCAGGCCTGCAGGAGAGGGCAGTTAGAGGCAAACAGGCTGCCAGGGAAGTGGTTAGGGGATGATCAGATTGTCAGGCAGAAGCAGTTAGGGACAATCAGAAAGGCAGGCAGGTGAGCAGTTGGGAGCCAGCAGTCCTGGATTGGGAGAGGGATGTCCGACTTCCCATTTAGGATGGGGACTAAACGGGAAGTTGGACATCCCTTGAGGGGTCCCGGATTGGAGAGGGTGCAGGCTGGGTTGAACATCCCCCCGACCCCATACACAAATTTCATGTACTAGGCCTCCAGTTCAATTATAATCACTAAAGCATATTACATGAAAATTATGCAAATCAAGAAACAACTAGCCAAGACCAGTTTGGCTCAGTGAATAGAACGTCAGTCTGTGGACTGAAAGGTCCCAGGTTTGATTCCAGTCAAGGGCAAGTACCTTGGTTGCGGGTACATCCCCAGTAGGGGGTGTGCAGGAGGCAGCTGATCAATGTTTCTCTCTCATCAGTATTTCTAGCTCTCTATCCCTCTCCCTTCCTCTCTGTAAAAAGTCAACAAAAGATATATTTAAAAAGAGAAAAGAAAAAAGAAACAACTACTTTTCCTTTTAAAAAAGCCTTACAGAGATACGAATACAACATGAGCTCTAACCTCTTAACAAATTTTCAGTGTAACAACACTGAATGGTTTGTCACCAGCCTTCCTGAACTAGGTCCCAGACCCAAACCTCACCACTTCCAGGACCAAGAAGGTATCACAGATAGGGTAGGACCACTGTTGGGGCAGCTGTGAAGATCTGTTTGTTGATGGCAATCACGGGGGCCATTAGAACAATCGAGGGGCCACAGGAATGGTGTACACACAACTAATGATCTACATAGAGATACTCTAAGAGCGAGAGGGAGAGTTATTAATAATGACACTGGGACAGCAGGTGTTTTGACAGAGTCATCTCAGGAAGGAAACTTGGGATGTGTGGCACTCTATGCCTGGGCATTCTTTCTAGTCTCCACTCAGGCTTACACGTTCGCATTTCCATCATCAACTCCTTCTCCGCAGTCTCTTTTCTCACAGACACTGGCGTACTCCCGATATATTAGCTTATTTATAGGACTTTAGACTCTGAACAGTCATCACAGCCTCAATAGCATTAACACACATCTGTGCCCTGAGGAGACACCAGGCCCACCATCACGGGAGGCGAGGCTGCGGCGCGCAGAGGGCACGGACCAGGAGCTCTGCAGGGGATTTCCTACGCTGCCCTCACTTCCCATTTGCAGTCTCCTAATTACAGATGGGAAGTCAACAAGTTGAAATAAGATCTTATTTCTCGGGTTGATTTTGGGTTACGTTCAACACACCGTTACAAAAATAAAGAGCTATAGTTAACATTGCAGGCTGTGCCAGACCACAGTACATTTCCCATCAATATTTAACCATTGTCCCAAGGTGAGAGACCATTAAGTCACTAAAAAAGGACTGTAAAATATTGCAAGACTTATAATACTGCTGTAGCAAAATTCCAGTTTTTAAAGTTCAAGTCATAATAACTTGAATTCATTGTAAATATTTTATAGTTTAATTTATCAGATGGAATTGAAAACAGAGCAAATCGATAAAGCTAGGAGTACAGCAATTTTGATTAGAGATCACATAAGAGTCATCTAATAATTTAAAAAATTAAACAAGCTAATACCTTCTGTCTTATTACTTCTACAACAATGCACATTGTTTACATTATATGCAAATAAGAATTACTTAATAAGTGTTATCAACTCCCAGTCCAGGAAGAGGAAGCAAGGTGATGGGTGCCTACGGAGGCACTAACAGGCTAGACTGGACAAGGGCTGGTACCCAGGCCCGAGACCCTAGCCATGGCCACCCTCCTGCTCCGGATCGGCACTCTGCCCCAGGACCAGGTCCTGGGGACTGACCCTTTTCCAGTCTACCCTGTGATCCCCACATAGAGCAACCCCCACCCCACTCCCAGGACGCTTTCGTCAGGACGGTTCCCATGAACAAATGTCGCTGTGTGACTGCCACGGCAATCAATGGGGTTGGGGGTAGGGCAAGTCGTGTCAGATGTGGGTCGGTAAGATAGGTCTGTAAAATGTCTAGTGGCTTAGGATTAAAAAGCATCTACAAATATAAAACTTAAAGAGTTGGGAACTAGCTAGGTAGCCTGGGTCACAACATGAAAGAGTTCTTCAAACGTTTCCACATTTACTTCTTTTTCCTATACACCCTCTCCAGCCCCACCTCACACACAGGCATCTCAGCATAAGCTTCCTGTGTTGATTTTACTCCCAGTAGACTGGACGTTCCTGAGGACAGGACAGCATGCTGCTCCCCCAGTGCTGTCAGTCAGGTACCCGCCCCTGGCCTGCCTTCCACCTGCTGGCTCTCAGAGGTAGGCCGACTCTCTGGAGTTTGCCTGCAGCGTGCAGTGTTCAGTCCTTTATAGCTCTTTTACGACCCTGAACTCTGAGCTGGAAATAGCAGGGATAAAAAGCATCTGCTACAAAGTGTGGCTATTGTGTAAGAAAAAGATCAAATGAAGGAGATCAAATACCGCTTTTTTAATGGTATGAACTGATAAGTTATTTGAAACATTCCATTCTTCTGATTTTTTACTTCCAAGAAGTGAAGAAAATCAAGAACAAACGTTCTTCGGAAATCCTGTGTTTGAATACAGCACCCCATGGTCAAGTCGATTTGTGAAATAGGGCATACTCTGTCCATCACCCTCGTGGGAATGCATTGTGCCAGCGAATAAAAGGCCCCGAGAAGCCCTGCAATAAAGGCATCTGTTTCATTTGTTCAAACCAGTATTTCCCCGACTGTTTCACCACGGAACCGTAGGTCCCATGTGACAGTTACGAACATCCTAAAATACCAGATTCCCCAGAACGCACTGTGGGAAGCGCTGACCTAAGGTGTTTTTTTTTCCTTTCCCTCGAATTGTACAAATCCCTCTGAATTGCAGCTTTCAGATCCATTTACAAAACACTTAAAACTGCTGTCACTCTATGCCTGGGCATTCTTTCTAGTCTCCACACATGTATTTTTGTTGAAGTACAGGATAGCAATCTTGTTTTGGTTTTGACCAAGGCAGGCTGACATGGGAGAAGCCTCGTGCTCTGGGGACTTAGCTTGTGCGTGCAGTGAGGAGGAGGGGAGGCCTCCTGTCCCTCAGCACCCTGAACAGCACAAGGTGACAGCCTGGCCCACCCGGGTGGGCGGGTCCAACACCAACCTTAACCTTGACGGGCTGGAGAGCGGCTGCCAGCACTCATGAGTTCGGAGAGCTTCAACTACACGTGAGGTTAAAAAGGGTGTAGCTCACCCACTGAATTCTCCCTTTGAGTTACGGTAAGTAAAAGTACAGTAAGAGCAGGATGTGACTAAGAAAATGCCAGATTCACGGTAAGAGCACATCTGTGATATTCCAGGTCTCCCGAGGACATTGCATTAATGTTCCGCTGGTTACAGACTTCAGGTGTCTCAGAGCACCTGCCGCGCGAAAGAAAACCACTGCACTGGACAGAGCTTATGACGGAGGCACCCGCCCCTTATGGCACTTGAGATGTACTATTTTTAAGCGTTGAATTTCTCACCTTTACCAGTTTTGAAAAATGAAAACAAAACAACATGAGTGAATCCATGGCTGGTTGCAGAGGAAGATAAAAAAAAATACTCTTTACTCTATGTACGTGGAAAATAGTGTATTTCTTTTACAAATCTACTCAGATATAGTTATTATAAAGCAATCTATTATCGAATCCATTGAGGCAAGAGTCTCTGCTTCCTGCTTTCTAAAACAACTCCAAAAGACTAAACTCCTTCCAGTCTCGCAGGTCAGAGAACAGTTTTTCCAGCAGAGGTCAATGAAGCGTGAAATAGGAGAGCACCCCTTAGCAAGAGCTCTTAATTATCTGGAGTACTACCTCAAGACACCCCTCTCACGCAGGCTGCGTAAAAGCGCGAAACTACTCACCGTGTCGTAAGTTGTTACGATCTTCTTTAAAACCTCAGGCACGATCCCTTGCAACTCCATCGTGGGGTACTGCTCGTTGAGATTCAGGACCACCAGGGGTGTGTTATCTGGCCCCAGAAAGCGGGGGGACACGGCCACCATGCACTGCATGAGGTTGGCCACGGAGGACAGGCCGCACAGCTCCTTGAAGGACACCACTGCATTCTGTTCGGCAGAAAGGGAGGAGGCGCTTTGTAACTAATCAGCCGTTTTAATTTCTCATGGTTGTACTTGATTATGCTTGAAGTGCCTAGTACGACAGTTGTTAGCGATGCCATGACAGAGATGGCTATCGATTATTTCATCCTGGGAAAACTGGCTGTTTTCCAAAGTAAATACAGTTATAGGTATCTATAATACCAATTTATCACAATTACAGAAACTGCAAACAAGTTAAATTCTTCCCAAGGGCAAAGCCTCTGTTCTGACCAAAGTTCAGAGCAGCGCTGAGGCTGATAGGCAATTACGAGGAAACAAAAAGAATATCGTCTGCATTCAAAAAAGGTACAGATTAAGAAAAAAGAGTATCAGGCTTAATATAAGTATCAAGCCGAAACTGCTTTGACTCAGTGGATAGAGAGTGGGTCTGCGAATTGGAAGGTCCCAGGTTCGATTCTGGTCAAGGGCATGTACCTTGGTTGCAGACACATCCCCCGTAGGGGGCGTGCAAGAGGCAGCTGATCAATGTCTCTCTCTCATCAATGTTTCTAACTCTCTATCCCTCTTCCTCCCTCTCTGTAAAAAGAGGAAAAAAATCAATAAAAATATTAAAAAAAAAAATAAGTATCAAGCATGCCAGCCATTCAAGAAGGAAAGGACATTTGTGAGGCAGGAGCTTGACTCTCTCTTACCTGTTTATACCTGCTGGTTCCAAACCCACAGGAACTAGGAGGATGCTGCAGTTCTTGTGAGTCTGCCCAGCGGGAGACCTTGGTTACCCACCGCCTTCCCCGCTTAGTGCCTCCAGGGACCTCAAAGCTTCTCCCCACTGCCCCTTCTCTCTCTCCTACTCATCAGAGGCATGCCATTAAAATACCCATTGCAGAAAGCCCTGCAACACTGTCCAATGCCGTGAGTTGGCAAGTTGGCAGCCTCTGGGCACTTACCCAGTACAGGGCGATAACAGGAGTATTTGCTACAAATCACCTCACTGACTCCTCTCAACAGGCCTGTTGTGGATGAGGAAACGGCCTCCGCTGTAGCCTGTTATTTGTCTAAGGCCACACAGCCGGTAGGTGAAGGAGTCAATATTGTACTTAAAACCTGTTGATTGTAATCAGTATGCTATAAAAGCAGGTAAATCCTAATCAAAATGAGCCAGGTTATCATTCCAGGCTGACTGGGCACGGAGGCCAGTGGCGGGGAGAGGGGAGGAGGGGGCGGGGAGACCTGGGCCTGCCCACCTCTGTGCCTTCCTCTCTCCGATTCTCTCTCTCTCCGGTTCTTAGACATGAGCAGCACACTTTAGTTTTAGCTTTTAAAAATGTTTTTAAACATTTTTTTATTATTAATATTGCTTTAAACATGGACATCACACTATATGTCATCTGGCTCAAAAGCACTTCAGTGCTGACCTCTTAAATCACAATTGTCATGTCTGAGTGGAGTCTCTGCATCACCCCCACCTCCGTTTACTTTCTCACGGCTCTCGCTGTGCCGGCAGTTGTCCTGCTTGTTTATTCATCTGCTTACAGTCTGGGTCCATTTCCCTTCCTGGCCCACCCCCAGCTAAAGTCTGTGTGTTCACTGTGCATCCTCGTGGCCTAGGCTGCTGCGCGTGGTGCTCACTGCACATCATGCCCAACGGGTGTGTCGGGTCCGGAGCAGACACAGGTTCTGGAAAGATGATGCCCCAGCTCTGCCAGGTCCCCACGTGCACCCCAGCAGCCTTGCAAGGGGTAGGGGACAATCTGGCTTGCTCAGAGCTCAGAGTTTAGCAAGCCATTCTCACCTTCAGAAATAGGGGGAAACCCTTCACATTTCTGGAATGCTTTTGCTTTGAAAGAAAGAGAATACAATTTCTCTATTGAGGGAAGGTCTCTTTATTAATGAAGTACCCGTAGAACTGGTAGAAGAGTGAAATATATTGAATTTTCGGAGTTAGATTTTACTTGCTGGTGGCAGTCTTCTTATGATAATTATATACAGGGTGGGGCAAAAGTAGGTTTGCAGTCATTTGGATGGAAAATAATGCAATAATTAATAAATAATAATACAAGAAGAAACTGTGTTTCATGTACTCACAGCTGTACACTTTTGCCCCACCCTGTATATACATACACACATATAATCAGCTAATATTTTATATATGTTTATTAAATAAACGCACGCTGAGCAGCTGTCATGCTCACAGCACTTTTCACTCTGGGCTGAGTTAGAGCTAGTATCCCTGTGAAATGCCCTCACTGCCCACTTCTGGTCACTCATGGGTCCTGGTACACTGCTAGACATGTGGACGATCCTTAATTACATACATTATCCCTGATTGCTTCTAGCCATTACATAATTCAGTGGCAATCATTAGCCTTATAACTGATACACACACCACACGCCTTTTACTTAATTAAATAGCTGTCCTCTACAATCAAGAGAAGGCTCAAAAGGCAAACACATTGGCTTGTTTAAGTGCTTGCTATTTTCCCTTAGAACAGCTCCATAAAAAAGAACTAGAACACATCTGTTTCATTCTAATAGGTCATCAATTTGTGTCCCAGCTAAGGAATATCCAGAAACAAACAAAAAAAGAGAGAGAGATTCCCATGTACACTACCAGAAAAATATGGGGTACTGTCAAGCACTAATTAAAAGGGACTAAGATGTGGAGTGTGAGACAACAAGGGGACTCGTTGTTTGAACATGTTATCAATATTCTCAATACCAACTATGGTTTTGAAAATTTAAATGATAAAAAAATGAGACTAGTGGTAAAAATTCTAATAAACAACTGGAATTTGCAAATAATTTAAAGTCAAATATACTGTGGCAGAAAAAAAAAAAGACCTCCAATATATTCATGAACTGCATGCACGCACCAAGGAGAAAAACCACCGGGTAAACACTGAAACACAAGCACGTACCTGCATGTTCTCCCTCAGATCAGTGGCGTCCCGTATAGACGGCTGGGCGTTCTTGAATACCTCGTCTACAGTTTTAATCCACAGTGTTCTCAGAGATGCATATTCCCTGGATTTCTTCCCTTTCCTCACCGAGAGGCCCCTCTTATGAGGTTTCCCGCCTCCTCTTCGGTTAGTAATGGCCACGTGGACAAACAAAGAGGCGTGCGCGAGGACCTCCCCAGTCAGCGACTGCAGCGGGACGTGGCGGTAGCCCGTCTGTAAACATTCAAAGGGAATCGTGTACTGGCCGATGAACTCATCCCCAATGTAGTCATCATCAAGTACCACAAAGCGCACCATGGCCAGTTCCGGGAGGTTGATTTGAAACTCAAAGCTCTCATCAAAAATGGGGGTGTCTCCGTTCTGGTGCACGGTTTTTGTCCTCTGCTCCGCACAGTCGGCAGGGATTCCGTGGATTTCCACATAGACGTACGGGTCCACCACGTCACCTTTGGCACCTGACCCCTTGGGTTTGGGAAAGTTCTGCCCGCTGATGATTTTGATGTGAAGGAGCTGAGGCGAGACTCCCGGGACCGAGTCTTTGGTGTTGGCGCTGAAGAAGGACACCTCCTCCCTCATGATGGCTGGCCGGAGGACGTAGCCACAGTTCCCGTTCTGACTGAACCAGCCGATGTTCAGATCCATCATCAGTCCCGGCGTCTGGAAGTTCATGGCTACGATCTGGCAGCCGCATTTCCAAAAATCTTGAGGGTTCATGTTGCTCGAGTCGATCCGCATGGGGCTGGGAAACACGCGCGCGAGGAAACGCTTGTTGTAGTTGACAAAGTCCCCCGGGTTCTCGTTGGCGTACTTGCTGGCGAGCACTTCGTTGAAGGAGCAGACCTCCCAGTACTTCTGCACCTGGAAGGACACCTGGAATTCCTTGAACTGGACCGACTTGCAGATGCTCACCAGCTCGGACAGCTCTTTGCAGAGCTGAAAGCGCTTGGCGGGCGCGCTGTTGGGCTGCTCCGCGTTCTCCTTGCCCATCCTCTGGGACATCTCCGCTCCTTCGTCCTCATCGGTCACGTCTCCCTCCATTCCAGAGCAGCTGGAGGACAGCTTCTTGGCTTTTATCAGTATCTTCCCTTTCAGGACGTCCGGGGACGGCAGGTAGGTGTCCTCCACGTTGGGGGATGTTGTGTAGAGCTTGTCTCCCAGAATTTTCCTCATGTGCTGGACCATTACCCTCTGCTGCTTGACGGAACAGTGGTTTTCTAAACACAGGATGAGCGGGTACTCGGAAGCGAAGAACGCGTACTTGTTGATGATGTCGATGACGCTGCGGAAGACTATCTGAGAGGTCATGGTGTGGCCCGTGTAGATGACCGGTTCATTGTCTGGCCCATCCCACACATCCAATTCCACACTCCGGCAACCCATTTTAAGAGCCCGGATGTACCCTGTGATATCGGAGGGGCCCCGGAACTGATCCTCTATTAAGTAGGTATTGTGAGATGAGTTTATAAAGTAATGGGACAGCGGTTGCTTCATATCCTGGCAGACCTTCTTATGCTCCGGGTCAAATATATAACAGTCGGGCGACATAAGGTAGTTAGTGAACCCGTCTATGGAGAGCCAGCCCTTTTCCTGGCCCTCCTTGGATGGCTCATATTTGTGAATAATTTCAAGGCTTATTTCCTCATTTATGTGTGCCACACCCTGCTCTGCCTCAAGAAACATCATAAGGTCCTTGGTATCAAGGAATTCTTTATTGCTTGAGAACTGAACTAAAAGGAAATAGATTTCGGGTCTAGTACAAAGCTCATGGAAAACCTCGACAAATTCTTCCCTTGTAACTTCAGTACCAGCTGTGTCCTTGGATTTGTGCAATTCTTTGAACTTAAGCTCAATTTTGCTGGTTTTTAAGCCGGGATTGAGGTTCCTGATACACTGCACCGCATTACACAGAGTTATGTGTCCAAGGTTATCTACATCAATGTCACTAAACATTTGTGAAACCCAGGAAGTCCTCATGTTATCCTGGCTACTTTCTAACATATCAAGTGTATGTTTCCCATAAGAAATTAGGTACCGCAGTCCCGTAACCCAGATGTTCGCAACATCTGCAGAGTTGGCAACCAAATCAAGTGACTCATAATTCTCGCCATAGATGACGGAAAATGCACAATCTTCAGATATCTGGTCAGAAATGCCATTGCTGCGAAATATGTCTGTGTTCTTTCCTGTTCTTACTTCCTTGATGGATTTGATATCAATCTTGGCCTTCTCAGAATCCTTCTTTGACGGTTCCCACCTCAAGCTCTGCATGTCGGCATCCAATAAAAAATACCTATGGTAAATTCTAGAATTGGAGCGAACCTTTTTGAGCTCTGAACCCTCAACCATTGAGTTGATACAATCACTCGCACTGCTGATCTTCTTCTCGGTTGGCATGCTGCTGAATGAGACTGTCTTTTTCCGTTCTCTTTTCTGTTTTGTGCCATCCTAAGAGAAAAACAAATAGTGTATCAGAATAACATAAACATAGGCTTCTATGTTCAAGACTAGGAATAAATATTTAATTGTCTTGAGAAAAAAAAATCATACTATTAGGATTTCCTATCCTATGTTCCATGATGAATGATATTCATTGACTTCTAAAGTTTAGAAGTGGTCTTGGCATTTCAGCTAAACACAAACAGTGAAGAAATCATTATTGAACAATTGCAATTCATGGGTACCAAGAAACACAATTTCAGTAACACCCAATAAAACCCTGTATATAGAGAGAGCTGGCTACATAATTTGCAGGCCTCAGGGAAAAATGGAAATGCAGGACTGCTTGTTCAAAAATTAACAATTCAAGAAACTGAGAGAACAACAAGTCACGTGCAGGGCCCTTCCGAATCGGGGGCCTACATTTGCACAGGTCAGACACCCAGGAAGCAACCTGCTTGTTCATACATTTCCCATACAGATGTTTCTCAAAGGGTTGTCACTAGACCACTTGTCTCAGAACTACCTGGATATAAAATGCGGATTCCCACGCCCATGGTACCAGATCTCTAGGGGGCCGTGCCCAGGAATTTGCATTTTAGGCAACACTCTAGGTGATGGGGATGCACACTAAGGTTTGAAAACCACTTCCTGACCACTTTGACTCACTACAATGTCTGGGCTATTTCTGGAAACTACACAGAACAAATGACCAAAACCAGCTCAGTACGAAGCATATAATAAGTAAGCAGACACTGGGATTCCAGAAGAAATCCCTGGCCCTCCCGAATCTCATATTAGACTAATCCTGGTCCTAAGTATGTCGATAGATCGGTGTTACTGCGGCAGTTTTGTTAAGTCTGAGTGGGATTCCTTGGTTACAAGGGCAGCAGGAGGTGCCTCTAAAGTTCCAGAGGTGATTTCATAATTACCACGAACCAGGCTGATGCTCAGAATGTGTCAGCTAAATATTTTCAATATTAACAGATTACTAACACTACCAAGTGAAACATTACAGGCAGTAACTCTAAAGAAGTTTACACTACCAGTAACACCAGCCTCAACTTTCCTACAATGGGCCAGGTGCCCACCTTAGGAGCGAATACCACATCTATGTGTGGATGTTAAGTCCTTTCATGTAGGGATGCCTTAATCATCCTATCTAATAAAAGAGAAACGTGCAAATTGACCGAACCTCCACTACACCCACAAGCCATGCCCACATGCCAATCAGGAGCAAGCATGCAAATTAACTCAAACAAGATGGTGGTTAATTTGCATATCCCAGTGCAGAGTGAAGACTGAAGACTGCGTAGAAGAAAGTCAAGTGCTGCAGAAGGGAGGGAAGTTGTGGAGAAGCAAGCAAGTGGGGCGGTGGAGAAGGGAGGGATGCAGGCAGGGCAGCAGAGACTGCTGCAAGAACCCCTATTCTTGCAGGAATCTTCCTGCAATGGGCCTCTAGTCTATACTAATAAAAGCATAAAATGCTAATTAGACCAGACAGCCAAATGATCTTCTGGATGAAGCTGGGGCTGCAAGGGCTGAGGCAAGCTGCCCCAGCTGTGAGGGCTGAGGCCCTTGCATGAATTTTGTGCATCGGGACTCTAGTTTAAAACTTAATTGCTCGAATGACCTCACAACACCTTTCACAATTTTTTGTTGTTGTTTTTAACCCTCACTCGAGGATATTTGTTCCATTAATTTTTAGAGAGAGTAGAAGGGAAGGAGGGAGGGAGGGAGGCGGGGGGAAAAGGAGAGAGAAGGAGAGGGAGAGAGAGGGAAATCAACTGGTCGTCTCCCGACTGTGCCCCTCACTGGGGTGGGAATCAAACCTGCAACCCAGGCACACGCCCTTGACTGGGAATCAAACCCGAGACCCTTCAGTGCATGGGCTGATGCTCTAATCAATGAGTAATACTGGCCAGAGCAACACCTTTCACAATTCTAACCTGAAACAGGATATTGCCTTTAAGGATTGGCATGGAATTTGTGATAAAATTTCAGTAATTAATTATATTCATAAATACAGAGAGATGGATGTTGGGATTATATAACTTTCATGGCAATAAATAAAAAAGCATGGCCCTAACCAGTTTGTCTTAGTGGGTAAGAGTGTCAGTCAACCGACTGAAGGGTCCCAGGTTCAATTCTGGTCAAGAACATATGCCCAGGCAAGGTCCCCAGTAGGAGGTGTGCAGGAGGCAGCCAATCAGTGATTCTCTTTCATCACTGATGATTCAATTTTTCTCTCCCTCTCCCTTCCTCTCTGAAATCAATAAAATCATTTTTGTTAAAGCAAGAAAATGTTATACAAAGGCAATGCTAACTTTCCTGCTCTAGGGGAGAATATATTTTTAATAGAATCTCTAAAAAGCAATTATGCTATTCTCTATGCCTCAAATTTAAAACCACTTTCACTTTTTGACTACCTAGACTCCAAAAGCAATTTACAGAAGGTAATTAAGCTTAAACTTTAAATCATATGGGGATCATTTCCCTCAAAGTTTCAAAATGAACCATAGAGGCTTTTGTGATTTGAATGCCAAGATAAAACATAAAAGCCACAAGGCAAAGTACTTCTTTACAACTGTAACCTCAGAACAATAAAGTGCAAAGACATAAAAACTGTGGTAATTACATCCATAAGATATATTGTATTATAACTGCTCCAAAACCTAATGCACATATTTTATTCTACCTACTCAAGCAAGTTGGCATAAAATTTGGAACCAGCCAGGCATAAGGGCATGGAACAAATGTCTACATTGCCTATTTTCTGAATGAAGTCTGTCTTCATCTTTAAAACACGTACACAACACATTGAATAAAAGCAACATAGCAGTAAGGAAATTTTATCTTTATAAATTATACCCCAAAAGTGCTACTAGAAAAATAAGTCACAAAGACAAATGGAGGTGCTTATCCAGTTATCCATTAAAAATATAGATCTCATTTTTCAACACTGAAATCTTTCATTCTGTTATTTTAAACGTATTGACCAATATTCAACTACCACTTTCTAATTTATTACAAATGATCTATTGTAATTCCATAGGTCTCTTTGCTATTAAGAGGGAAAAAGCCAAATTGCAAAGTAGGTAATGACCAGTGACTTTAGACTATCGACTGCAGACACGTGAACATGCTGGTCACCCTAGTACAGGCTGCTGCAATGAGACCATGGTCTCCCTATACCAGAAACTTCCCATCTCTTCTCCCCCTCGGTCTGCTGTGGTCTGGAGCCACGCTGTCCTCTCCACAGCACCGAGGCCTGAAGGAGAAGGTTTGCTTCTCTTTGCGCTCTAGGAGATGGAGCTATCCGGAAACACTGACAGAGGGTGTGCTTGCTTAGAGACCAGAAAGAACTCCTCATTGGATGGACGGGGATCACTGCGTAGAAGCAACAGTTGGCTGGGAAGGCAAGCTGGTCCTCACTGCCAAGAGGAAAGGGAAGAGGGGACAGGGGCAGTGGTGTGGGAGGGAAGGAGAACTGAAGTTCAACAGCAGGAGGTCCAGGCCCTCCAGCTCATCTGCCCGGCTTGCACTTTTTCACCCAGTGGGGATCGGCTAAGCAGCTGGCCAGTATCAAAGCTGGGATCTATTTTCTATGTTGCCTCTTAATATTAGTCTAAATATAACAATGAAAAATGATTCAACTACATGTGCTATACATGCAGTATTTTTAACTAGTGCTATACATGCAGTATTTTTAACTAAGAAAACTAAGTACAGTGGTACCTCGAGATACGAGTTTAATTCGAGGTGTGGGAAACTATGAGACGCTCGAGTCGTGGTAAACTGGTGGGTCGTGTGCAGCCGGCCGATCCGCGCGATTTCTCCTATCTCAAATGTTGCTCGTATTTCAAAGCAAAAATCACTCGATCGATGGCTCGTATCTCAAAAATCTCGTATGTTAGGGCACTCGTATCTCGAGGTACCACTGTATATATAATCTATATGCATTAATCACTAAAACTAAAGTAAAAAATACCCTGTTTTTGCTAAGATGGAGGTGCTTCAAAATAATTACATAGGATGTCCCCAAAATGTATATACACTTTAATAGCTGGTAGCGCAATTTTTAAAATGAAATGTATTTTAATAAACACTGCCTTTTATGAATGGTTTGGGGGCTACCCCATAGAAATAGTTTCAGAGCCGACTGTTATATTGTAAGTACTTGTCACCTAAAGCTTCTCAGTGGCGAGAACAACAAAATGTAAATCTGGTCCATGGGGGCATTTCTGCTGCTCTGTCAGTGCTTACTACCATCCACAGGAAGAACACAAATCACAGGTTCAGTCTGGACCAGATGAACCCACCTCCACAGCAACCCTGAAATTTTGAATTCTAGATCAAGATAATCATAACACTTTGAACTGAAAAGAGGTTTAAAGATTCAGCTATACATTTAACCGACACTTATTCACAGAATAACAATTTTGTACCGGGAGTGACTTTAAGAAGCAAAAGACCTAGAAAGAGGCTTGAGCAAACTTACCACGGCAAATTCAGGAAGACTTAGCATTTCACAGGACTTACATTTAACACCAGAAATGGAAGTAGCCGTATTGAGCTCTATGGAGAAACATACATATTTCTAACAAGACTGCCCACTTTTGTGTAATAGAAGCTTATCACGACCTTTTGGGCGTTGAAACTACCACGGGGATAGCTGAGAGGTAGTAGCAATTTCACAAATAGGTGTGGGCAGTTTCATAGACTCTCATTTCGGAGGGAGATAACCAACAGGTGTGCCTCACGGCTTCCGCTAGGAACCACTGTGTGTGGCAGTGCGCCAAGGGACCCAGCTCATCCTGGAGCCAAGGAAACCTGTCTGAGGGTGGAGCCTCGAGAATTACCTCCGGTATCCTAATGCGCTGCTCTTATATTTCAAAACTGACTTGTTTCCATCTTCTGTGTCTCATGTCCCTGGAAACCTCCCGAGAAATGATGAGTCAATATCCAGATTCAATGCACTGGCAAAAGCAGTGGAGGAGGCCAGGCCCAAGTCCAGCGAGAAGTCCATGAGGGTGGCCGTGGTGAGGGGGTGGGGACATAGCAATGGGGACGAGGAGGGGACGGAGATGTGGCGTGGAAGCAGGAGTATTTCTCCTGCTTTGTTTTGAGTCCAGTTATTTACTTTGATTTATAAATAGCATCAAAGAAGAGTATGGGATCTTTATGTTTATTGCAGGAGGTTTAGGATAAGAGAGACTGGAGAAACACTGGGTCAAGGAAATTTATATCCTTAACAAACAAACAAAAACGGAAATAGACTCATTAAAGAAGCACAGCGAGGCCTGACCTGCCTTCAGCTCAATAACAATAACTCTGAATTGAAAGAGTAAGTCACGCCAGGCACATCGCGGTTGCTTTGCAAGGTTTCTCACACGTCTTACAAACTCTGCTGTGCTGTCGATGATGAGCAAAAAAAAGGGAGCGGGAGATCTAGAGCAAAAGCAGTCTCTCTGAAGGTCATTTCATAAGATCTGATAAGTTGAAAAAGAATAAAATAGCTTGAAAAAAAAGCTAGGTATGGTCAAATTCTGCTTTCCACTTGCGTGGAAGGGCCTTTATTGCAAATATCAGAAAGCCATTTGGCCCCCGGATCCCTCTCCTTGTGGTCTCCTCTTCCATGATGCCCTCTACTGAATTCCAACAGCTAACTCCTCAGATGCTGAAAACGCAGAAAGACAAGAGAAAACGTCACTCCCACACCAAGAAGAAGCAGCCAGACTGCCTATAAGATCATCACTTTTCTTGTACCCAACAGAGAACTGTGGTCACAAGGCAACCAAGAGAACTGATTCCAGAATGATGAGCCCTTCTAAGGAGAGACAAGACACAGAGACCATTTCACGTTTGCCCGTAGCAGAGCATGGGAGGTAGGGGCCAGGTGGAAGCAGGTAAGGAAGAAATTAGCTGACATTTTAAGGAATTCCTAAAGGCCAATCGTGAACTAGCAGGGTTAAGTGATCAGTTATCAGATTAACTGATAGTTTAGAGCAACTGGGTGCCCCAGACACAAGGAGAGTCCGTGCTTTTTTGTACGTCTCCAGGGGTGCTCCTGAGAAAGCTTGGGGACGGAGCAGATGGGAGAGGCCCTCTCTGGGCACGGGCACGCAGCAGGTGATGCTGCGGCTGGGCCAGCATGAAATCTGCCCACTTCCCCAACCATCCTCTCCTGTGGCAAAAGCCTAAGTCACTAGGGCAAGGACAGCAAGCCCTCTCTCTCCTGGGGTTACTGGGGGAAGGGTAGAGGCAAAATCCACCTACCTGGGCAGCCAGGCAAAGATCTGCTGGCATATAAGGAGGGACCCCCTGGATTCCAGAGCCTGCACCATACAAGCAGAGCTCTGCTACCCGCAGGAGGGAGCCAGAAGGCTGTCTCCTGCCCACACTCCCCACAGATACAGGCAGCGCGAGGCTGCCTTGGGGAGGAGGGCAGGGATGCTCAGAAGGTCCAGGTGCACAGGGCAGCCTGAGACCATCGCTAGAGGAGGACCAAGAATGGCCCCGGATTCCACCAGAAGCCTGGCACCAAGAAGCAAGCAGTGTACTTGGAAGAGGGGCGAGAGCGTGAAAGGAGATGCCTTTCGGACCCAGGCCTGAGTATGAAAGCTGAGGGCAGGCCCAAACCGGTTTGGCTCAGTGGATAGAGCATCAGCCTGTGGACTGAAGGGTCCCAGGTTTGATTCTGGTCAAGGGCAAGTACCTTGGTTGCAGGAACATCCCCAGTAGGGGGTGTGCAGGAGGCAGCTGATTAATGTTTCTAACTCTCTATCTAGCTCTCCCTTCCTCTCTGTAAAAAAAAAAAAAAAAAAAAAAAAAATTCAATAAAACATAAAAAAAAAAAAAAAGTCGAGGGTAGGGCAGAGACAATGAGTACTAGTAAACCCTTTCTTTTGGAGAAACACTTTCACTATGACTGAAGTATTTACTCAAAGTAAATTTATAAAGCCATAATGTACATCTGTGTCCAATATAAACTGCAATAAAATCCATCAGTTTTCCCCAGTAATGAAAAAATGGTGAGCACTGAGCTCCTATAAACGACACTGGCGCTACTTTCCATCCCAGTGAAAACGTTGATGCTAATGAATTTTAATTTACGATCTATAATAATGGCACTTAAGTGAGCCACTTTAGTGTGAAAACTGTCAGTGCTCCTCAGCTGTGCATGTGGTAATTCCTTACCCGACACGTCCTAAAGCCTGCTGACTTCCTCTGTGGCAGAGCTCTTTCCAGATGTGGTGACATAACCTTGTTAATAACTGTCTGGGAAATCAAACTGAAATTCACACGGCATGCAAGTCAAATCGCATAATGTGAATTTTTAGCTACAAATATGATCAACCCTAACAATAACTGTGCAATCACAATCTCCCCCACCCCCCCACCCCCCAAAAAAAATTTATACTGATTCTTCACCATTTCAGGACGGGTTAGGAGGAAGAGTTTATTTTATCCTTAAGTCTGCCACTGCTTGGCACTGAGAGAAAATTATGACCACTCAGGGGCAGTCGGGCCTCAGAAAGACAGCTTGCAGGGAGATCTGTGCAGAGGCAAAGCTACTGCCTCAGGCCACATCCACCCCACAGAAAGAAGAACAGTAGCTCCTTCAGTCAGAAATTTTAATATTTTCAAAATCATTCTAAAATTAAAAATTAGTGTGTGTGTGTGGGGGGGGAAGACAATGAAATAATACAAACAAAAAAATAAACAAAATAGTGAATCATACAAAGTAGAAACAGCTTTCTGCAAAATATTCTTCTAAGTTCCAAGCCATTCATGAGCCTGTACTAGTCCAGCCCTCAATTGCAGTATCTCCTCCAAACTCACACAGTATTTAGAGTATCTACCATGTAATTTAACTCTTAATTACTGTCTTATTGAATTCTCTAATGATTTTATGTGGGTTCGCCTTATCTCTTCAAGTATAAAGTGAACTTTTTGAGGGAATGAGCCATGTCTTACTTGGCTGGACCGATGTAGTCAGAACTGTAGTCCCTTTTGATGACCTGGTCATTTCAGTGTTAAAGGGGTCAATCCAACAAGAGAGTTTAACATTTGTCAATATTGATGAACTCAACATAGGAACACCTAAATATATAAAGCAAATATTAACGAACATAAAGAGAGAAATAGGAAGCAATATAAGTAACAGTAGGGGACTTTACTACCCCATTTCTATCTGTGGATAAATCGTCCAGAAAATCAACAAGGAAACACTGGCCTTAAATAACACAGTAGGCCAGATGGACTTAATAGATACATACACATTACATCCAAAAGCAACAGAATACGTATTCTTCTCAAGCTTGCATGAAACATTCTCCAGGACAGATCATATGTTAGGCCACAAAACAAGTTCTAATAAATTTACAAAGACTGAAGTCTTACCAATCAGCTTTTCCGACCACAATCGTATGAAACTTACTAACTAACAAGAAGAAAATGAAAAAATTCACAAATGTGTGGAGGTCAAACCACATGCAACTAAACAACCAGCAGGTCAAAGAAGACATCAAAAGAGAAATCAAGTAATAACTTGAGACAAATGAAAATGGGAACACAACATACCAAAACTCATGGGATGTAGCAGAAGCAATTTTCAGAACAAAGTTCATAGCAATAAATGCCTACATTAAGTAACAAAAGAGATCTCAAATAAACAAGTTTATGACTTGATTAAATGGCACACAATGATGCCATTCATTTCGATGGAGAAGGTTAAGGAACAGTTGTGTGGTGGAGGAAATCAGTAGTTTTGTTTTGAACATGGTAAGTTTGAGAAGCCTCTAGATATCCCAGTGGAGGCAGTTTACTATATGAACCCGGAAATGAGAAGCGAGGTCAAGCCACAGCACATTGGTAGCCACATGAGATTACCTAGCCAAGAAGGAGAGAAGAGAAGACGGCCTAGGATCGAATCTAGTGCACTCTAACATTTTAGGTGACGCAGAAAAAGAGGGACCAGCGAAAGGCAAGAAAGCTGAAGTCAAAGATGTGACAGTGACTCCAGAACACTGTGGTGTTACAGCCAGGAATAAAGTGTTTAAATACCATCAAACTAGCCAACAATGCTTCTGAGAGCTCAGGTCAGAATACAGCGTAGCCTCACCAGCTTTCTTACAGTTGCTGTTTGTATGATCTATCTTTTCCCATCTTTTTGTTTCCAACCTATTTGTATCTTTGAACCAAAAGTGGAGGCAGCATGTAATTGGGTCTTTATTTTTTTTTTAAATCCAGTCTGCCAATACCTGCCTTTGATTTGATTACCGAATCCGTTCATATAATATCATTAATATAGGGAATTTACATCTGCTACTTTAACTTTTCTTTTCTGTGTCCCACATCTTCTCATTCCTTTATTCCTCCCGCAATGACTTCTTTGATGTTCAGTTGGTGAGGTATGTTTGAGATCTGACAGCACGGAGTTCTCTGATGACCGTGGCCAGGGCAGTCTCAGGGTGGTAAAAAAGAGCCTTCTGGAGGGAACTGGAGAGGAAAAGGGAAATGAAGACTGGAGACAGCGAGTGAAGAGAAGAGGGAGCAGGGAAAAGAACTGGTAGAGAGGAAGACAGTGTTTCCTTGCATATTCATATTGGAGATATCAGAGTAGGTTTCTATGCTGAAGGAATGTGTCCAGTAAAACAAAGGTGGGGGGTGGGAAGGGAATCAATGATGCACGAGAAAGAGAACACATCTGGGAAGGAGCAAAGTGCTCAGAAAAGCAGGGGGGGAAATCATCATTAACTTTCCCCACAGGATGACTCTGAGCTGAATCCTGAGGGGAAATGAAAAGGAAGGGAATGCCAATTAACTAGGGAACGGCATATGCAAAGACATGAGACAGGAAGGAGCCTGTAACATTGGAAGAAGCTCACGTGGTGGGGCAGGTGAGGGAGGCAGGCAAGCGGAGGCTGTGGGCCACACGGTGGGGTGAGCTGCCAGCCTCCGTGGGAGAAGAGCTGGCACCTCCTCCGAGAAGGCCTCCACAGCTTTGGGGACTCATGCTCCCGGGCCACAGGCAGAAGAAATACAAATATGTACAAAACCGATAATCATGTGCATTTCCCTGCGTATGTAAATACACCTCACGGCCTTTTATGAAGGGTCAACAAATGGATAAGGTCTCATTTGTTTTATAATTTTAAAAATCACCAGCCATTCACGTAGGTATTTATTTTGTTTCTGCCTCAACAATGTAATAACACTGAGCTAAAGGATATATCATGTTTAACTATTATACAGTTTATTGACACCTCCCACGATGAATGAATGAACTCAAAGATTACCACTTGAAGGATCACCATTTCTAACAACAGAGAGAAACCTGAATACTTTAAAAATAACTTTTGAATAGTTATAATTACTACCTCCACATGTTATAGAACACACTTAAAATCCAAAAATTTTAATTACTGAACAATTTTAAAATTATAGTAAATTATAAACCCTCGGCTTTTCTACATAGAGTTGTTATACACAAATGAAAGATTTTTTTTTAACACAAACATCACTGAAGTGGCACACATATGACTTCACAATTATTATAGCTACTGGACTTACAGCAACAACATACACTTTATGTCATGCCCCCAGGAAGCCCCATGTTTTTTTATTAAAAGCCACACTTGGGTTAAGAAATCAATAAAAATGCCAATGCCTACATGGCAGGAATCCATAAGATTCGAGCGATTAATCTAGAGCAGGGGTTCTCAACCTTCCTAATGCCGCAACCCTTTAATACAGTTCTTTATGTTGCGGTGATTCCCAACCATAAAATTATTTTTGTCGCTACTTCATAACTGTAATTTGCTACTGTTATGAATCTTAATGTAAATATCTGTGTTTTCTGGTGGTCTTAGGAGACCCTGCTGGCTATTCGCGACCCACAGGTTGAGAACCGCTGATCTAGAGCATTTACAAAATAGAGCAATGCCAATCTGGATTGCAGGAGGTCCGGGTCTGCCATTTTCCCGAATCATCATATACCCTTTTAAAACCACAAGTCCCTTCAAATCAATTAGCTCATCACACTGAAATGAAAAGCAGTTTTAAAAACCAGCACAGTCTCATCATTAATGCATTTTAAATGGTCTATGCTGCCAGTGACTAAAGCAATTTAACTGCCTCAGTGAAATCTTGTGTCACCATTTCCAGCCCTCATTGCTGTAAACTTAACTACTGGGAGGAAAGCGCAAGTAGCAAATGTACAATTAAGTCCATGCAACAGATACAAAACTCACTGTGAATACAGCTTCCTAGACCTGGCTCGTGTTTTAAATAACACAGCACAGCAAGCACCATCAGTAATTGTACAGTACTTAAAACCGAGCAGCTCAGGCAATCCTGCAAATCCGTGCTGCACACTTCCACTCTGAGAGCCAGGTCTAGATGGGCTTCTTATTAATATGCTTCAAGATACTGGTGTGCGAATGAACTATACGCACTGACAAGGCATGCTAGGTTTTATAGGAAGGTATTATAATGTAAGGTTAAAACGACACATTTCATTTATACTGAATTTTATTTCATTAAAGTTATCCAGAAGCATAAAGGGGGCTAATTCTACTTGCAAATTATTCACTAAAAGATATTACAATGCAGGATGCTGTCCTTATTCCAAGAATTGGGCTTCTAGAACCACCACCACTTTCTAATTTCTGAGAGATTTGAAGCTGACTCTTCTGTCCATTTGTGTAACTCTGCACGAGAGAGAGAGAGAAAGAGAGAGAGAGAGAGAGAGAGAGAGAGAGAGAGAGAGAGAGAGAGAGAGAGAGAGAGAGAGAACACGAACTGGGGAATGAAGCAATATCCAAACAGGAGCTCCTGCTGAGAGGGAAAGACACAAGACCCCAGCACCCACAGACCACATGCACAGGGTAGGACATACTCCCCCAAGCCGAGTGGAATCTAAGTCAGGGCACTTTGGGGAATGAAGGTGGAGCTAATAAAAACGTCACAACAACAGGGACTTTTCTGGGTAAGTTGAAACATATGGTCACCTACTTGAAAGTGACCGTATTAATAATGTGCGAAGTCATTACTAAGTGCAGGCACTGGAGAGAACCAAAGTCTAATCTCAGCTTCAGGGGTGCTTCCGTGCTGAGTGGCAGGCAGGCCTCACCTTGGCCCATGTCTACCTGTTTGTGAGGTCTGGATAGTTTTCTTGCCCTGAACCAGTGGCCTAGTCCTATAGCTACTTTCTGGTTATTTCCCGAGGCCGCTCCAGTTCTCCCCACCATCTGCCTCTTTGCAGGATGGACCCTTGGTCCAATCCCGAGTCTGCCTGGCTAGAGCTGAGTTCCTGCCCAGCTCCCAGCGGCAGCTGCCCTTTGATCTGCATGGACCTTGTTGGGAATCTGATGAGACTACCTGTTTGGCTGTGCAGAGTCCTGCTCTCCTATGAGTCCCATGAGGGAAGGCCCTGCACCCTTGGACATTGCAAATCGGGTTCCCCATTCTCAATTCCTGCCTCTCCCACCAGCTGATCTTCCTGCAATGTCTGTGTAGCTCACAAAAGGAGAAGCGATACACACATAGGGACTGTGATCTGCTGGGTGTGATTAACAGAGGTGTGGGTGACACTGTGGAGAGCAGGCCATATGCCAGGAAGACCTTCCCGGAAGAAATACAGTTGTTAGAAAGGAATGCTGGAGTGTGAGGTTTTGGAGCTGGAGCGAGGAAGGGAGGTACGAGGCAGGATGAAGGAGCTGATGGAGACCAAATCATGCCCACTCCCCACAAATATACTGGTGTTATTTCAAATTTGAAAAAATTAAATGTATTACACACATTATCACTATCACATGTGTCACCACTAACCATCTAGGACTTTGTCCCACAGTCACCTCAAAACTCAACCCTCCAAGTTTAGAAACCCTTCAGAAGGTTGCTGAATTGAGTTTGTGGCTCGTGGCATTTAATGCATCTAAACTGTTAAATGCAGCAAACAGTTTCTCTTCTAATCTGATTTTATGCATCTCCCTTCCTTTCCCAACCCAAATATGACGTAAAATTCATTTGGGTATATGGGAAGTTTTAATGGCAACAACAGAAATCACATTTTGTTCTCTGAAACTTTTAGCTGAAGTGTGTCCATTCCAATTATAACGTTTTTCAAATAATTTCATTGTGCTTTTAAAAGCAACACTATAGAACATTTTCTTTTTAATTTAATAAGACCAAAACTTTAGATTAAAGGCTTTCCAAACTAAGATAGGACTGGGAATATGGGACAGCCTACATGGCCTCTATGAGCTCCTTCTGAGCAGTCTTAGCCCTTATAGCCCATGACCCCAGGACAGCATGGGAAGTGTCCTGGACTTAGATAATATAATGGATTTCTTTAGAAATTGAGAAAGACAAAAAATCCAAAAAGGAATAAAGGGAATAAAGTGTGGAAGGGACTAGAATACTCCATGACTGCTCACAATGCCCAGAAAGATGGTCAGGATGCCAATTCTCACCGGTCACATAGTCAAGCTTTCTAGGCCACAAGGTAACTACCGTCCACCTCAACTGCAGTCGTTCCCATGGGAAGGAGAGGTGGGCTAGCCTTTGTTAGGACAGGCACTTTATAAACATTATGTTAGGCAGGGCCTGTCACCCCTCTAACCCCCGCTTTCGGAGGTAATAGTTGGTCTAGGCAGATGGGTTCCTCTTGCAACCCTGTATCCGCTCTGTACGGTCCCAGCAGCAGATTTCTTCCGATCCCAAGTCAGCTGAACGCCTGCTGGGTTACACCCAGGAGGCTCTGGCAGAGGACTGGAAGTTGGGCAGGAGAGAGAGGGGATCCGGATAGTTTTCCCTCCTCCTCTCTCTGCAGGGGAGAGGCACGCAGAGGCTCATCCTCTTGGATGCTCCCATGGCCACTGGGCTCCCTGTCTCTCCACCCTGCAGGTAGGGGTGTTTAATACAATTAAATCAGCTGCTGCTAATCTCCGATGGCTTCACCAGTCCCCCGTTTGGCCTTGTGGGCTTCCAGCAGCTGTAACAATTTCCTAGATTTAATTCTCCAGGAAAATGCTGTGGTGTTTTTTTTTCTAGTTGGATTCAGTACTCCAAGTTATAGCTGCTAAGCACAAAGCCAGGTCCTGTAAAGCTGGCTTGGCCTGGTCCCCCCACTGCCTGGCTGGCCCGCTTTGCCAGCCAGAGCGGAGTTCGCCTCCATCCACGGTGCCTGGCTGAGCAGTCTTGGGAAGGTTAATAAACCTCTTGAAACCTCCACCACTAATTGAGTTCCTGGCCTCATTTTACAAATGAGGAAAGTAATTACTTGCCCTTAAATACTTTAAAGGGCCTGGTAAAGCACGGATGAGGTAACAAATGTGAAAGCACGGTGGAGGTTGACTTTACTATGGCTGCTACATTACATTATAAGCCTTCAAGTCTTATAATTCCTGGACAGTTAGTTATAAAGGAGTTCTCCTGAAATTAACCCCCAAATTAATCTCACCGATCTAAATGGTTAAAGATTGCACAAAACTGCCATCTAAGAGCTCACTTCGAGCTACCAACATTTTGTTTTTACAGCGAAAGGGAAGTCAGTTGGCCGATGTTCTCCACAGCATGTCTGGCTGCCATAGCTGGGGTCTGACTTGGCACCACCACTTCCTGTGTAACTCACCCTGGCCCGATGCTACTGAACATGGACTATATGGTCTTCTAGGGCCGTTGCATTAAACAAGATCATGTAGAAATGCCCATTGAAGTTCTTGATGCCCTTAATAAATGTCAAAGATTCTAGTTAACATGGCTGATCTTATCACTATTCTTATTAGCATCATAGTTCTCTCCTATAAAGAGCACTTTACAAGGGTTTAATCAGAGCATTCTCTTCTGCCTGCATCATTCCAAGATAAGAGGCAATCTCAGATATGCTTCCAGAACATCTTAACGTACTTCAAGCATTCCTCATTATTCACGGATGGCTCTCCCCCAGGCCATTTCTTTCTTTTATTTCTATTCTAAGCACCTGGGAACCTAGATTTCAGTATCTTTTCTTTTTTAATCATACTGCGAAAGAAAAAATCTGTGCTATCTAGTCATTTATTTACATAATAATGGGAAAACTAAAAAGTTAATAAATCATATATTCTGTTATACTTTGATTGCTATTGTTTGTCATGGTTATAAATATGAGTATTTGTGGGAAAAACACTGAATCATTTTCAGAAAGATGAGTACTTTCCCTTAATGACAGCATTGGAAGGAAAGCAGAGATACAATCAGTGCTGTCCAAAAAAGTATGCGAATCACATATACTGTATAATTTAAAATTTTCTAGTAGCCATCACAAAAAAAATGTACAAATGAAATAAATTTTAATAATTTATTTTACTTAACCCAAAATACTATTATTTCAACATGTGATCAATATAAAAATTATTAAGATACATTGTCTTCTTTTCTTAGATACTAAGTCTTTGAAATTCAATCAGAGTGTACATGCACAGCACATGTCAATTCTGATTAACCACACTGCAGTGCTCAATAACTCCAGGGATCTAACTAATGTACAGGCAGTAGAGGTCTACATGACAAGCTGTTTAAGTGGAGAGACTTGTCATACTTCAATTCCAAACTCCTCCTGACATTGCCCTAAGCAAGCACTCAGCAAATTTCATCACTGAACTTGGGAAGAGAAAGGAGGGCTGATACATAATGTAAGCAAGGGTAGTATTTGAAGAAATAACATTTTATGGGTCTTAAACTTGAAAAAATTACAAATGAATACCATTGCTAAAATATTCCATGATGTTCACTCACCCACATATTACCCCAAAAGGCATACTATCTGTAAAGAAAAAAACAAGATTAAACTGTTCTCCAAAAGAGGATTAAAAAGGGGGAGGAGAGAAATAAAAAATGGCCCTAATTAGGTCTCCATAATAAATAACCGCAACGAATCATCAAATACTACTTAAATGACCTCATATGTCTGATATTATATAAGAAGCTGTCATGTATGCTACAATACAGATATACCTTGAAAAAGAATTATAAACTATACTGCAACTAGGTAATTTATGACAATATTTTTTTCTTAGCGTTACTAAAGGCATGTTTTACTTAAGTATAGAGGCTCCACAAATACAAATTAAGCTCGTTTTCACCTAGTCGATACAAATCAACTTTCTCCAACCACTTGAAAATAATTTGCAGGCCACAGAATTACACTGTCTACACAGACACAGCCAAAGAAAAGACAGTGACTCCTTTCATCCTGTGGTACAGATGCCATCAATGTCAAGTTCCTTTTGACTACCAAGACCGCCTGTCCACTGAAAGGCGACCCAGACAGCTGCCACAGATGTCAGCGGCAGCATTCCATCCCCCTCAAGAAAACGAAATGGTCAACCTCAACGCAAGTTGTATGAAATTGCAAAATACGTGGTGTATCTTCACTAAAATTGTGAAATGAACTTCTAAGGAAAAGTCAACCAGCACTAAAGCTGGTTGGGGGGAGAGGGAGGACTTGAGGGGAGCTTTCTTCTTTACCGTGACAGGATTGGTTTTCTGCTAGTTCTAAATCCACAATGAATGAAAAGGAAAAGGCATCTTGATGTATCTGGCTGACCTAGGAGAGCTCCTTCCTGCTGGGGGAGGGAGAAGTGAGGTGTAGAGGGAGCCCTAAGGCCATAGCAGCTGCCTGCCTCTAGTGAAATATCTCCGTTTAACTAAAATTTGATTTATTTAACCAATTAGAGTTTCCACCAGATCCCAGGCTTGACAAATGCATGGTTCTATGGTTACTAATAAAATGTCATTTTAGCTAGCCCTTTACATTATTATCGAAATACTTATTAAACATTCAGCTAACAGCTTCACTTATTTGATCAAGAACTGGCATAATACATTTACTTCCTAAATTTACTTTTAATTTTCAATCTGATTGAAAGTTGTGCTTTCCTTTCCACGAAAATAAATAGTGTTCTTTAAAATCTCCATAATGTCAACTTTGGAAACCTTAGGAAAAAGAAATGGAGAAATGCATGAATCGGAATTTGTATCATTACTTTTTAAAAGATATTTTTCGGCTTATCAGTTTGCTTTCTTCCAGAGGCAGTGTGTGATCTTTAGTCATGTAAAAAAAAAAAATGTTGACATCTTTTGAATTTTATTTTGTGTCATAGTTTTTTCACGCATTGTCTAATTCCAAACACAGATCTTTTAAATGACTGCAAAGCCATTTGAAGAGCGTTGGTGTTAATAAATGTCACATATTTTTTCGGTAATTCAATAATGTTGATGACAAATTTCATATTGCTGACAACCTGCCACTTGCTGCAATACTTGGTTTTCTACCCTGTAACTTTCCTTCACTCGGTAAATATTTACAGATAGTCGGCCATGGGCCAGCGTTGCTGGGCCCTGTGGGTTTACCAGCAGGACCCCAGCCTTCCAAGAGCCCACAGTCTTCTAGGTGCCCACAGTGCTGTCCTTGAAACCTCTCCACCAAGCAGTTGTTCTGCATTTCAGCAAATGTCTGAGGTTAAAGAGCACTGGTATTATCATCACCTGGCAAGCCTGGATCTAAATTCTGGCTCTGCCTACTAGTAGCTAATGACATGAGGCCACTAGATTTTGTCCTGTCTTGGCCCCGATCTCACCCATTACACAGGAGAAATCATTTATTCTACAGGGCTGTTGTGAGAGTCAAATGAAATAATGGAGGTAAAGGGGAGGCGGAATCTGGCACTCAGAGGTCCCATGAATGTCAGACACCTTCCTCCAATTCCCCTTAAGAACACACAGGTTTCTATACTAAATGGACACTATTTTTAAATAGTAGATAAATCTTAAACTTGCACTGTTATAGCAAATATTCAGGAGTTATACGTGTTAAGGGCTCTGGGTAACCTGAGAGTCTATCATCAGCTTGATTCCCATCCAGAGATTCTCTGACAGGTGATCCTTTTGGGGAAAAGTGTTAGATTATCATTTGCTCTTTAAAAACGGTTCTACCCTGTCCAAAACAGGGGCTAAGGAACCCCCAGAGGTGTGGCCCTTCGTCTCTGGGATAATTTACCCCAGAACTGTATGGTCAGGAAGGAACTACGAGAGTGAGCAGTTACAGCATGCCAGGCAAGTGCTACTACCCTGCTTTAAACCCCACCACCACTCTCAGACACAGAGCTTATCTTTTACCTTCTGGGCAGAAACCCAATACTCAGGGAGGCGAGGAAAGTTGTCCAGAGACCAAGATACAAGTGGCCCAACATCATTTCTCATAACTTCTCTTCTGACTTGCAGGCTAGGATCATTAAACTCCTCAGCTAGGTAGCCATCTAGCTGGCTCCTCCCCACAGCTCCTCCTGCCTGTTCCTATTGGTTGGACAAGACCTCCTGCCGCAAATTAGAATTCCGTGTCTTAACTCCACTGACCACTCCTATTAACATTGCCCAGGTTGCTCAGACTCACGGCCAGCTCATGATGTCATGACTCCATGGATCACTTTATTTTTCTTGTTCTGCTCCTCCTGGTATCTCCAAAGGGCTTCCAGGAATACTGAGAGCTGTACCTCCACGTTGATGATCAATTCTGTCTCTTTTGTCAATCCTTTCAAAGTTATCATTGGGAACAAACATACACTCTCCCAAGCTTAACTCCCAAGCGCTCTTACTATGGGTGACATAGCCTGCCTCTGCCTTCTTTCTCAGGTGAGTTAACATAGAGGGCAGGTGGCCTTCCAGGGCAGAGTGGCTGTTGTCCCTCCGCTTGGCAGTGCCCAAGCACAGGTCATAGAGGCAACAGCCCCAAATGCGTTTCATGTTTTCCCTTTATGGAGACAAAAGCACATGGGATATACAAATTAAGCACAGACACAGCCACATGACTCTTAGTTCCCTAGGGAAATACACTAATAATGACACTAAATTAGAACACTAAGCCAAAAGTCACCCTCACCTTTACTCTCCAATGTTTTGATACGTATAATAATGGAATATTACCCTCACCAATTATACTGTTAACTTCAAGCATAAAGGTAGGCCATTTTTTATGCTTTCAATTTTGGCTTTCAATTTAATTAAATTCAATAAACAATTATTAAACATCATGAGCCAAATACTGTGGAAGTACTAAAAAGCCTATAGCACTCTATCACAGAGATGGCAGAAATAACAACTTCAAAAGCACATTAATCATGTAGAAGCAGGCCGGGGAGCTACAACACCAGAGTAGAGCCACCACTCCCAGCCTAAGGTTTCAGAAATGGCCTTCCAGGACTTCTGAGCCTTAAAATAACCAAAACACCGCGAGGTTAAAGTTCCTACCTCCCTTATCGAGCCAAGAATTAATTAAAGAAATATCATGAAAAGTTCTCTTTGCAAATGACATGAAAATCAGAAATGTCTGAGGATCCGGAACGAACCATTTGCACGTGTACTTCAGGAAAGCAATCAGTCACAGCTTCTTTCAGTCAATTTATGGCTGAAATCGCTAAGGATGCATTAAAATCATAACCCTTTTTTTCTATTGGTAATATATTTTTCTTTCTTTCTATGTCAATTATGCATTACCATTATTCTCATTTCCTACTGTCTGAAGATCAGAAGCCAAGTAAACCCTAAAGGATTCATACAGAAATATAAACTATAATGCTCCTGCCACACACAAAGCCTTATAATCAAAAAATCAGAGAAATTATTTAATAAAATCTTATTTTCCCTCAAATTCCAGAACTTTACAACAAATTACAGCAAAGCTAGTAGGTGAAATAGAAAGGAAGATTCAAGAAAAATAGCTAGTGTTATGTTGTTATTCTTAAAATTATTAGATCCTTATTTCTTCTTTAAAAAAAAAAAATGCAACCTTAAAAACAAACTATCTGCTATGATTCCTCATTTATTTTAAAACGGGCATCAATACCCGTCGGTGGAGCTTTACTATTTAAGCTCTGCATTTTAGAAAAGAAATACTCTCCACATATTCGCGGATGAAAATACTGTACATACTAACATGCTTTTGGCAGAAACCTTAGAATTATTCCATTTTCTGTCTTGGTTGTAAATAACAATTCATCTAAATGGCTGAATATAAATAGCTTTCCTATTTTGACTAAATACCACAATCTACAGAAAAAAAAAAAAAATGTAGTTTGCTGCTGACCACACTGAGGTAGAGCATCATCACATTTGAAAATGTGACGGAAAATGCAATGGAGGCCTTAGAAACATCGGCACTGATTACGGAATAAGAACTTGCTCAGATGATATTTTCTGTGTTTCGGAATAGTTCTCTGGGTAAAACTGAAAAATTCTTCACAGTGAGAAGTTCCTTGTTCCAATTAAAATCACCTGAGTGTAAATGAGTCGTTACTAGCAGTGTAAAACGCATTAGTCAGTGGTGGTGATGCTGGCCGCCTTGTTTGGGTAGAGGGGATGCTAAAGACACTGAAGCTCTTATCCCATACAGGCCATTTTCCCCACAGGCGTCAATTAGCTCTGCTTTGAACCGTGGCCGCAAATCACAGACTTTTAGACTTGGTTGAGCATTTCATAAATCCAAAGGAGAGCAAATTAGAGACCGCGGCTGGATCATGACAAGTTAGACCCTGAGCAAACAAAAAGCATCCTTTAATAACAGCTGTGCTATATATGTGTACAACCTGAAGGCAATATACATTAGCAAAAATAGCTGTGTGGAAGGAATGTGGCAGAGGAATTTTCCTCCTCAAATATATGCTCTCATCTTTAAATTAAAATTAAAGTCATATAAAAATGTGCCACCATCATGGGAAAAAAAAAGCACACCAACTCAAAGGCCCACTGACAGTAGATTAGCAGATTCATACTCACACAGAATACAGACAGATGGATATGGGTGAAGACACAGGTAGAGAGAAATAAAAATATACTCAAGGATGAAAATAAGTTTATTTTTGTCACTGAATAGGGGGGAGAATGGATTTCATTTTTAGAAACCTTTTCATTTTAAGGTAAGAAACCACGCACCTCTCCTCTGAGGAAAGGAGGGGAGAAGGCGTGCAGTGGGGCTCATGAAGGAAGCAGCCCCCTGCGCCAGGGGCCCATAAGCCACAGGGGAAGGAGAGGGCACAAGTGCTAGAACTAAACACGAAATCAAACCAGGCAGCGCCGGACAGCATCCTGTCCCAGGCTCTACCTCCGACACTTGCTTTTCAGTTCAAAGCGGCTGAAAACCCTCTGCCCAGGGTTTTCAGCATTTCTGTCTTGGCTTTGGGCCACAGTCCTGCATTTCGATAAACGTGGTAGGTGCCAACTGCTGCATGTATGATGATAAACGCCATTCCTCCCCCCCGCCCTGAAAACATATATACCTCAAAGCAGGAAAGGGAGAGGGAGAGGGAGAGGAAGAGGGAAGAGGGAGAGGAAAGAAGGAGAGGGAGAGAGAGGGAAGAGAGAGAGAAAAGAGAGAGAGGGCCTCACTGTGGCTCAGCAGCTCTCACGGAATTGTCAGGGGCTATGCAACAGTTAACTAAAAACGTGCAAATGCCTACATCAACTGGCCAAATGAGAAGAGGACGAGGCTGGGTGAAGTCAGTGACTCCAGGTCTCGGACATGAAGCAAATGCATTCTCTGCCGCAGGTGTCCCTCCTCTGCTCTTTATAGGGATGAAACTATTAACCAGGAGACATGTTTTTAGAAGCATGTATCCTGCCTGCTTACAAAGACTCGGAGGTGACATATGGTTACAGCATGATATGAAAGAGGATAATTTGGGGTGAAAAAAAAACAAAAACAGAACATCCAAAAGAAGTTCAAGATAAGATGTCACTGCACCCACACTCGGGGTAGACAGAGTGCTAGGGTTAGATGCTAAATTTCTGTGACAGAAAATCCCAAGTGGAAGTACACAGGGTTACACACATTTCACTGTCCGACAACATTAAGCAAACTAAAGTCCTTGCTGAGACTAATATTCAGAAACTAAATTCAAAATGCAATTCATCATATGGTTCTTTTATATAAAGAATATTTTGAAATAAAGAGCTCTACTAATACTGAAACTGCTCATTTCTCAGTAAAAATGAAAATGGATTAACAATTTTAGTCATGGGATTATTGTTGGTTTTCTTTTTCCAAACCATGAATATCAAACTTTAAAGTGTTATTTTTTAAAAATCTAACTGCATACAAAATTTGCTTAAGTTAAAAAGGAAAGTAAATTGGAAAACATACTTTTTTCATTTTTGCTACCTGATCAGTACTTTATCGACATATTTAAATCTATTTCCAGCAAATACAAAATATAACAATTGTAGTTAAGAGTGGTTTGATAAATTTTACTTTTGCAAGTTGGTAGTTCAAATTAAGCCAAATTGCATATGGAGTTCATATATCTAAAATACCTCGAGGGGGAGGGGAAATCTATCTGTCAGAACTGAAAGAAACAGGAGTTCATGTCTTACACTTAATTTAGGCTCTTAATCACAAAATAAATGTGGCTTGTGCCCCCTTAAAATGTGTAAGTCACATCATCAGGCCATTTTAAAGTGTCAGTCAAATTTAAGAGATTCCTATTTGGGCTTAAAATGGCCCAGAGGCATAGCACCCAAAAGTAAATAAGGCGACAACAAAACAAATTGCTGATGCTGTAAAAGAGTCAACACTCCAAAAACACTCCTTAGGAATTCTCTTCTCTTGATAAAATACTCTTTGGGCAAAGTATCTCTGCATCAGCTAAACATTCCAAAAGAGCTGACCAAAAAGAAAAACCGCATGAGTTTTCTTACACTTTGACAAAGCAGTTTTCCTGCTTTCCTCTCTGCCAACTCCCACTTGCTAATGTGCAGAGAGTCACTTTCAATAAGTTTCCAACTTTTAGAATTGTTGCTAGGATTCTGGACTTGTTGCACTGACACAATGTCATCTGGCATTTGCGTGTGCCAATGCCTCTCCAGCAAGAAAACTAATGAGCTTGTAAGAATGCCCTTACATCGTCACATCCCCAAGAACAGTGGTCGGCAAACTCATCAGCCGACAGAGCGGCAGACGGTGGTTCTCGGGCTGCACGTGGCTCGAGAGCCGCAGTTTGCCGACCACTGCCCAAGAACATTCTGGCTGCCAGGGCTTCCCCACAGTTGAACATCTTCCTCTCTGTTAGTGTTCATATCTAGGCTAGACCCAAGTTCATTGAACTGCAAAAGAAACGAAGGTGGCTCCTACCCACCCCTTTTCTATATCCCCTTATGCCCTTTTCCTTCCTCTCGCCTCTCATTATTTTGGACTAAGAATTCCTAAGTGGCAGCTAATGTGAGTAATAATAATGATAATGATAATGATGATAATGAAAAAGAATTTTCAGATTGCTATCACTGGCCCCCAGAGCAAAGCATCAATACCCAGTTTGTGAATGCTGATGAGAACGAGGTCACAAAGACTTATTAACCTATCTTGTAGCCATTCATTTTAAACCTTCGAATGATGGTGTGTTTTTCATTAACTACCCTCTTATCGGCAATAAAAAGGGCTAGGAAGGATCTTAATTTCTTATCTTCTGGCCACATTCCAAATACACAAAGAAAGGTAAAGTTTCAGACTGCCCCAAAAACCGGACGATCAGCTCAAAATAATGGAGTTGGCTGAACAGATTTCTAACGCACGAACCAGAGAGAACGCAAGGACTTCTGGAAGCTCCAGTGAATTCTGCCTCATTAACACTCAACTATTATGGTACTGCTACAATTTGGAAAGAGACTTGGACCTGGCTCCTCCAAAGCTTTCAATATAGAGGCTGAAAGAAATCAATAACCACTAAAATACAGAACAACTGTCACTCAGAACCGCCTGAGAGCTGGCCGAATGGGAGTTCCACCCTTAGAGAAGGACCGAAGAAAGTACACTGACACTGACAGGAGGGATGGGAACACAGAACAGGCTGGTACAACATCCAGGTGTACCGTTTTTTAAGAGGGAGATCATGTATGCAGGGCTCCCCGAGAGGAGCAAGGGGCCCCAGCCCTACTCCAGCCCCCAGCCCGGGGTTCCAGAGCTGGGAAGAGAAGTTCCTGCAACAGGCTGTAAGAACCCGTGGGCATTGTATTGTGGTCGAGTGACACAGAGGCTGCTGGCGACCCAAGTGTTCCATTTAAAGGGCTAACACACCAACTTACCTGGACTCCCAGCACCGGGAAGCTTTGGGGGACACAGACACATATGACGAGGAACTGGATTGTCTGCTGTCAGGGCAGGAACTTGGGGGCGGCTTTCTTTCGGACAGGGGTGCTCCCCGGGCGCATGTTCCTGTGCTGGAACCTCCCCTGACACAGGGCTGACTGACAGCCTCCGTCAGCGCGGTCCACACTTTGCTCCGGCCCAGTGACTCCTTGAGATCCCACCCCGTCCTATTTGCAGCCCCACAGCAGCTTTTCCATATGAATGGCCTCAGACTTCGGCTTCAGGCTTTGCTAATCTCTCTCAAACAAGCAGCATCTGGAGACATCATGCCCCAAATCCTCCTATCTAATGAAGAGGGAATATGCTAATTGTCCATCACTCCATCACAAAGATGGCTGCACACACAGCTGAGGCCAAGTTTCCAGAAAGAGCCTTAACGAGTAATCAGCAGGGACCTGAGGCTATGCCTTCCCCCACCCCTGTGGGGCATGACAGGAGACCTCAGCCCATGCCCCCAACAAACAGGGCTTGACAGGGGATCTCAGGCTGCATCTCTCACCTGGTGGGGCTTGACAGGGGACCTCAAGGTGTGCTTCCCGTCCTGGTACTGGGCTAGGAGACCTCAGGCTTCTCCCCCTGCCCCAGCGCCAAGCCTGAGGACCTCAGGCTGTGCCCCCACCAGTTGGGGCATGACAGGGGACCTCAGACCACGCACCCTACCCCAGCACCAGGCTGGGGGACTCAGACCACATCCCCCGCCCGGTAGGGCTTGACAGGGGACCTCAGGCCACGCCCCCTGCCCCAGCACCAGGCCAGGGGACCTGAAGCTATGCCCCGCTGTGTGACTGAGCTTGACAGGGGACCTCAGGCTGTGCCCCCACCTAGTGGGATTTGACAGGGGACCTCAAGGTACACACCCAGTGCTGGGTTGAGAGCACTCAGGCCACATCCCCGCCCAGCAGGGCTTGACAGGGGACCTGAGGCTGCACCCCCACCTCTGCCTGGTGGGACTTGATGGGGGAATCTCAGACCATGCCCCCCACCAGGCAGGGCTTGATAGGGGATCTCAGGCTGTGTCCCCCACCTGGCAGGGCTTGATGGAGGACCTCAAGGCACTCCCCCATCCCACTCTGGGCTGGGGGACCTCAGGCCACACTCCCCATCCTGGCGCCAGGCCAGGGGACCTGAGGCTACACCCCCTGCCTGGCAGGGCTTGACAAGGGTGGGACTGGCCAGGTCTGGATCTAGCCCAATGGGAGTGGGAGGCCGGCCGGGTCTGGGTCTCACATGATTTTGAGGTGCATATAGGTGGGCAGGGATTTGACTCTGGGTTCCGTGGTGACAGGACAAAGGTTTTTATATACATTTTACTAATTTTCTTTCACCTCTGACACTTCTATTATAGAGAAAGGGCAAATAGCAATATTAAATTATTTCCTCTAATTAATCCCCTTTTAATGTGCACCAGGTCACTAGTATATCAATAAAAGGCCAAAGACTCAGCACTAGCACCTGCCTGCCTGTACAGCCTCACCTCCTGTACAGCAGCCCTCCCACTGTAGCTGCAGCTGGTCCTCACAGGCGATTGGCCTTGAGGTCAACTCTTCTCTGAGAGGCCAAAAGCAATTAAGGCTCAAATACAAGACTATACACAACCCATACAGGAGGTCACCTGGAGTGCCAGCTCAGGTGACTGTGGAGGCTGAGCCACTGGGCTCTACAGGACACCTACTACACAAGGCCACTCTACCAATTCCAGAAGACATAGTAGCTCTACCTAATCCATAGAAACAAACACGGGGAAGCAGAAACGAAGAAACATGTCACAAGTGAAAGAAATGGAAGCAAACAAACTACTGGATACAGAGTTCAAAACCATGGTTATAAGGCAGTTACTCAAGTATCTTCATGAGACCGTCAAGGACTTAGTGAGAATGTCAAAGTCATAAAAAAGAAGCAGTCAGAAAATAAGAACACGCTAACTGAAAGAACAGTTTTCAGGGGTTCAACAGTAAAGTAGAAGATTCTGAGGATCAAGACAATGATCTGGAATATAAGGAAGCAAAAAACAATCAGAATAGCAAAAAGGAAAAGGAATCTAGAAATATGAAGAACGTATAAGGAGCCTCTGGGACAACTTTAAGTATATTAACATTCCCATTATAGGGGTGCCAGAAGGAGATGAGAGAGAGCAAGATATTGAAAACCTAGTTGAAGAAATAATGACAGCAAACTTCCCCTACTTGGTGAAAGAAATAAACTTACAAGTCCAGGAAGCACAGAGAGTTCCAAACATAAGGAACCCAGAGGCCCACACTAAGATACATCATAATTAAAATGCCAACGTTTAAAGGCAAAGAATCTTAAAAGCAGCAAGAAATAGGCAGTTAGTTATCTAGAAGGAAGTGCCCATACAACTGTGAACTGATTTCTCAACAAAAACTTTGCAGGCCAGAGGCAGTGTCAAAAAATATTCAAGATTACTACCTAGCAAAGCTCTTATTTAGACTTGAGGGTCAAATAAAGAGCTTCACAAACAAGAAAAAAGCTAAAGGAGTTCATCACCACCAAGCCAGTATTATATGAAATGTTGAAGGTTATTATTAAAAAAAGAGGGAGGAGGAAGAGAGAAAAAGGAGAAGGAGAGAAGGAGGAGGAAGAGGTTAAAATTCTGAATAAAATGGCAGCAAATACATAACTCTCAACAATCGAATCTAAAAATCAAAATAAACAAGAAATCTAATGAACAAAAACTGGCGAATAAAACATAATCAGAGGTATGGAAGCATGGAACAGACTGACAATCTCAGAGGGAAGAGAGGAGGGAGGATGGGAAGAGATTAACCAAATATCTTACTTATGGACACAGACAGTAGGGTGATAAAGTCCTGGGGTGGGAATTGGGTGGAGAGGAGCAAGGGCCAGGGGATGGGCAGACATTTTTAATACTCTCAATAATAAAAATTAAAAAAATCAATACGGAAGTAGTAAGTATATTAAAGAGAGGCTATGAAAGGGCTGTAATATTCTGAATATAGGGAGCCCGGGGTCCTGGGTAGGTACCTGAGCTTGTCATCTATTGCATAGGGAATCCGAATGGGTGAAAACTGCAAGAAAGGGCGTTTCGGGTGAAAGAAAGATCATAAGCATGGAAAGGCTCCGGGGGTGATGGTGAAGGGCGGCTAGCCTGGTGTGGACTGAGTGCAAGCTATGGGAGGGGACCAGCAAGAGCTAAAGCTACAAAGGCAAACTGAGGCAAATCACAGCAACTGGGAATGCCGAGGAGTAAGTATTATAGGACCTCTGTTCTAGGGTGTGCTAGTTTAAAATCATCTCACTCTGATTTAATCAGGGGAGAAAGGAAACACCATGTAAAGTGATGTGAAATAATTCACTCAATAAATACACAGCCAACGATTATTCTGTTGGAGAGTGTGAAGGAGGAAATAGATGTTCTTACCTGCTGCTGGGAGTAGTGTTACACACCTGTAATGGGCAGGTTAGCTACATGTGTCTAAATTTTGAATACAGTGGTACCTCGAGATACAAGTTTAATTCGTTCCGTAACCTTGAGGCGTGGGAAACTATGAGACGCTCGAGTCTCGGTAAACAACTGGTGGGTCGTGTGCTGCCGGCCGATCCACATGATTACTCCTATCTCAAATGTTGCTCGTATTTCAAAGCAAAAATTGCTCGCTCGACAGCTCGTATCTCAAAAATCCCGTATGTTAGAGCATTCGTATCTCGAGGTACCACTGTACTTGTGTTCTTTGACCCAAAGCGTTTCCTGCAATGAGGCCAGCACGGTGCCTAGAGCTTGAAAGACTGCAATATTGTTTAAGTGAATAATGTGTATTATGTACGAGGCTTGGTACTAAAATACTAGACACTGTGGGGCTACCAAGCTAAACAAACACGGGTTTTACCCTTAAGCTTCTTCCAACCAGATGATTAGTGGCTTGACTCCAGTGCTGTTCAGAAGGCCTGGGTGGCATGCACGGTCCGAAGGCCAGGTTGGTGAGATGGACCAAGGTGGTGGTGGCACTGCGCTAGGTGAACTGACATAATCAGCACAGCGCTCCACGGAGGGTGACAGGATGCGGTGAGTTGGAGAGACTTCTAGGTTTTTCAGCTAAATTACTAGTCAATGGGAGCCATTGAAGAAGTCAGAATAATGATCATTCTGTAATGGGGCATCTACCTGAGAAAGTTCTGAACACAGGCGGGAGACAGCGTGGGGAGCCTGGTAAGTGTTCAATGAAAGGACTGTGCTGAAGAAGCCACTGGCAAGAGTGCTGTCTGCTGCTTATCATAGCTCTCCTATGGAGAGAACACGGACAGTGTGTGGACGTGAGGCAGAGCCTTAATGAATGCCTACTGTCAGACAACAGCAGGAAGGTAAGGAGCAAAGTAATCTGGGTAGAATTCCGATGGATAATGTGAGAAAAAAAACAGGAGGAAAAAAATTCTCATGAAAGGCCAAAGCAAGAAATAATGAACAGGAGAACTTTGGATTTTGCAATATACACATCAAAGGTAGCGCCTAAGAAAGAAGTTGCTGAGTAGATTGGTGGAAATAAAAATCAGTTTGGAGCCAAGACTGGTTTGGCTCAGTGGATAGAGCGTCGGCCTGCGGACTGAAAGGTCCCAGGTTCGATTCCAGTCGGGGGCATGTGCCTTGGTTGCGGGCACATCTCCAGTGTGGGGCGTGCAGGAGGCGGCTGATCGATGTCTCTCTCTCATCAATGTTTCTGACTTTCTATCCCTCTCCCTTCCTCTCTGTAAAAAATCAATAAAATATATTTTTTTTAAAAATCAGTTCGGAGAATCTGGGAGATGGCGGGCATGAACTGCTCATCAATGTTTCATAGCAAAAAGGAGCAAAAGAGAACAGGAGTCAAAAGGCACAAGATCTTACTGATGATGGAGAGGGGAGGTGTGTGGTTGAGTTCAGAGGGATGGAAGGAAGATCCTGGGGAGAAGGAAGACAAACGTGGAGGGAAGAGCTGACGTGGACAGGAGTGATGCCCTCAGGTACAGGTGCAGAGGTCAACCCAGGAGAGGACTGGAGAGTCCCCTTTCCCTGCATTTGAGTGGGAAGTGGGAAGAGATATAGAAAGCCAAAGATGGCCTGAGGTTGACGAGACAAATATAGAGAGAAGTTTTCACAGTAAAAAAACAGAGTATAAAGATATTTAATCCCAATAAAGGGGCGGGGGGGGGGGAAGTTACAAGGAAAGGTCTACAGTGGTCATAGCATCTATTGATGGCAGATGGTGGGGAGAAGTGGCCACAAAGCTAAAGGGAACTGACATCTCATCCTGCAGTTCCTAAAACCTAGCTTGCAGCATTGCTCCTGACACAGGCGTGCATTCTGAACAGTCTATTAAACAAAAACTTACTGAAAACAAATTAGCAGCTTAGGCAGAGCTTACAGATGAAGAATAAAGATAAAACCTAATGCCATGAGCTTATAAGTGATTAAAAGTGAAAGTCTTGCACAACTACCCAGTGACTTTACTTTTTATATAAAAGAATTTGACATCATTATTTTAGGCCAGTAGCTTTTTTCTTCTTCTTTATAGTCTTTGTATCAGGAATTTAACGCAACATCCAACATATTACTCATTTCAATTGATCCTAAGGATAACAAGGGCTTACCTTATCAAGTAAGTTTCAGGGAACAAACTGTAAACAGAATTATTTTTGCAACTACTGCTTGCATTTTTAATTTGCTTTATTTACAGTTTAACTTTGAACATTGCACCCACATTTACTATACACAAAGGACATTTTCAGATACCAGAAATAAAGCACAAAAAGATTCAGATATTTGAGTATGTAAGCTGTATTAATGTGACATTTTTACATTATTTTTAAATGTAGCTTCATAATTACCTACAATTAGTGGTCTAGTGCTCATTATTTTCTAAGGTTGGCTTGGAAAACCACACATTTAAAGGGATGACAATACTGCTCAAGAAATAAAAATGCCACTGAGTGAAAATTATTGCTTAATCATGTATGAATTAACAGGTATTTTAAAGTTCATCAGGTACATTGCGGTAAATGGAAGTGGAAAATCAATTCAAAATTTAAATATTTGCTAGGATCTTTTTAATTTTCTATGATACTTGTGACCCATAAATTTAAAATCATCTGAAGAATTATTTGCCGCCTCCATAGATTTATATTATGTCTAGTCTGAAAGATACAATGGTGTAAACATGTAAGTTTTATTATATTTCACAGGAACTCCTATGATTTTGTTTTAAGTTTGCACTAATATTACTAATTTTACCCACCTAATTCATTTCTCAAACAAGTTCAATATCCACTTTGGGATTACCTGAATAGCGTAGGATAAATGTCCATGAAATTGGTACTAGTTCACTGCAATAAAAAATTCCTAAATTGTTATGTATGGTGACAAATATTAACTGGACTATTGTGGTGACCATTTGGCAATGAATACAAATATCAAATCGCTGCACTGTACACTTGAAACTTATGTGATATTTTACATCAACTACACCTCAAATTTTTTTTAATTACTGAATTTAAGTTATTTGATTTCTAGCAAATTAATTATGTTACTCCCATTAAAAATAATTACATGAACCTTGTTTACCTGTGAAAAAGAATTTCACAGGACAAGCCTCCAGGGCAGTGATTCACATGCTAATTACACCTCTACGTTACTGCCACACACAGAAAGGGAATTCGTAAGTAGTATCTGATTATAGCGGTATCATTTTTTACTTTTTGAAATTTATTTTTATCAAAATTTGTTTAAAATAATTCATGTTTTTTATAAAAATCCAAATTATAGCAACATATGAAGTGAAGCTGCCCAAGTTCTGCATTTGGCTCACAGGTAGGTACTGTTCACTATCAATTATATTTCTCCAAAAATAATTTTAATGCCAAAACCGGTGTGGCTCCGTGGATGGAGCGTCAGCCTACAGATTGAAAGGTCCCAGGTTCGATTCTGGTCAGGGGAATGTACCTTGGTTGCAGGTACCTCTCCAGTGGGAGGCGTGCAGGTGGTGGCTGATAGATGTTTCACTCTCATCGATGTTTCTAATTATCTCTCTCCCTTCCTCTCTGTAAAAAATCAATAAATATATTTTTTTAAAAATAATAATTTTAATGTATGTACATATATGTGTGTGCGTGTGTATAAATGTGTACAACACCCCTTTTTTAAAAAAATGAGATTTCTTATACATAGTATTTTGCAAAGAGTTTCATTAACTTAAAAATGTACCTTTGGCATTTTTCAATGTCATTTAGATAAATGGCTTATATAATAGTCCCTTGTTTAGATATAACACAATTTATTTGACTAGTTCCATACGGATGGATATTAGACTTTTTTTCTTCCAAAATTTTCACTATTATAAACAGTACTCAGTGAAATTCTTCTTTACTTTTGTAATTGCAGTAGGCTTGCCTCTTTGGGTCAAAGAATACAAGTATTCAAAATTTAGACACATGTAGCTAACCTGCCCACCACAGGTGTGTAACACTACTTCCACCAGCAGATAAAAACATCTTTTTCCTCCTTCACACTCTCCAACTAAAAATATGTCCTTTTACTCTTTGTCCATTAGATATTATTTAATTTAAAGTTTATTGAGTATATTTTAGATTAAAGCTAGATATTCTAATTAATAATCACCTGATTTTAGATTACATACATACTAGACATATATATATGTATATATATATATATGTCTAGTATGTATGTATGTATATATATATATATTTATGTATGTATGTGTATATATATATATTTAATGAAAGATGTCTCCAAAGACACATATTTTATTATTAAATTATCACTGTAAAATTTTTGAAAACATAGCCAACATAAAGAATAAAATATAACTATGCATACCATCACTCAAGAGCATCTGTCCCCTAGTGGTCAGTGTGTGTCAAAGCGACCGGTTATTCCACCATTCAGTCGATTTGCATATTACCCTTTTATTATATAGGATTATGCAGAAAAGCATCTTTGTCCCTCTGAGAACTCTGTTAGATTGGAGCGAGTCCTGAGAGTGCTGAGAACATGTTCTTTATTTTATAAGTAGAGGCCTGGTGCACAAATTCATGCACAGGTGGGATTCCTTGGGGTGGCCAAAACCAGAAGTCCAACACCACCTCCTGCTCCTACCCGCCGTTCCCACTCATCCCGGCCCCTCTGCACCTGCCACGGGGTCACACCCAGTCAGTCCTGGTCAGGAGAGGCTCATGCCGCAACAGCGGTGCTCATGAGCCATGAGCCCTGCATCTGGAGCCTGTCCTGAGGTGGGGAGGGAGCTGGGACATGACTGGCCCTCCAGGTGGTCAGTGGGATGCTCTTGTCGGCCCAGGATCCAGATCCATCCCGCAGACATTCGTACTGGCTGTCAGGAGCCAACTGACAGCCACTTTTATATCATTTCTTCCTTGAGGAGTGTCTAGGGAGGGGAAGTGGCCATAGTGCCTGAGGCCAACTTCTAGGAAGCTGGTGGCACTATCAGGATTGTGCCAGTGCCCCCACCCCCCATCGGTATCTGGTCCATTCTCCAGAGATTGGACCTGAAGGACTACTGAGGGAGGGAGTGGCTGCTGCCGGGCTGGTGGGCTGCTGGGATGGGTCAGTCAGCTAAGCAACACTCCCACTGTGAAAGCTCACTGACCACCAGGGGGCAGCTCCTGCATTGAGCATCTGCCCCCTGATGCTCAGTATGCAACATAGCAACCGGTCGACCGGTCATTCAGTCATCCGATTGCTTGGGCTTTTATATGTAGACGAGAAGCCTGATGCATGAAGATTCACGCCTGAATGGCCTTTCCTATCTCTGGCTGCCAGCACCGCCTCTCCACTGCAGCCCAGCTCCTTTCCACTCAGGCCCGGAGCTGCCTCTTTCTGCTCCAGCCCTGCCTTCCCACGCTGCCCAGAGGCCCTGAAAGAGTGGGGGTGGAGCAGGACGCCTGCACTGTCACCATGGTTACTATACAAGCGTCCCGTCCTTGCACCTGTGTATGCAAATTAACCACCATCTTTGTTGGCTTCACTCCCGATTGGCTGGTGGCGTAGAGGAGGCACGGTCAATTTACATGTTTGTCTATTATTAGGTAAGATATATAATAAATGAGATCTTTGCAGTTTCAAGTCCTTAGGTATCTATCATCTGTTACACACAGCCCCATGTAGGTAGGTGACTTTTCACTTCTTTAGGATTTGACAGGCACCATGCTTAGTCTGAACTTAAAGTTATAAAACTAGAAATGTGTCCTTTCTTATTTTTTTGCAAAATTGTTCCTGACCTTGAATACTAGCATATTTGGTTTAACAAAGTAGTAACCCTAAAGAGACTTTTACCATACTTTCCTCAGCAGAAATCATTAAACTCAGGACAAAAAACTAGGGATGAACGTATCAGAATAGAAATTCAGCAAGGGTTAGTCTTTAATAGACTCACAAAAAGTGATCTTGAATTAGAACACAAGGAGCATTCAAAAACATTCCCCTGCCCTGGATGGTTTGGCTTAGTGGATAGGGTGTCAGCCTGCAGACTTAAGGATCCAAAGTTCGATTCCAGTCAAGGGCATGTACCTTGGTTGCAGGCACATCCCCAGTAGGAAGTGTGCAGGAGGCAGCTGATAGATGTTTCTCTTTCATCAATGTTTCTAACTCTCTCTCCCACTCTGTCTTACTCTCTGTAAAAAATCAATAAAATATATTTTTAAAAAAATTCCCCAAACAGGAATGTACAGGGCAAATAATCTGACAGATTTGCATAACTAAAAGAATCTCACACATGTAGAAATTTTAAAGCACATTTCTAAAAACCTTATTAGGATAAAAAAACCAAACAAACCACAAATCAAAATGGAAATCCCCAACTGTTTAAAAATGAATCATAAGAACTCTGGGCTGCTGAAAAAGTGGTACTTAGGAAAATGTATACAGCCTTAGATTCCAGTGTAGAAAATATGAGCAATAAAAATTGAGTGGCTTAAATTTTAAATTCAAGAAGATAAAAAAAGAGAAACAATAAACATATGGAAAAGAGCAGTTAATAAATATATAAGAGATAGATGAATGAGAAATCAAGAATTCTCTTGATTTGATCATTTTAAATGACAAATAAAATGAATATTTGGCAAAATAAATTTGGAAAGGGAAAGAACAGAACTTCTTTTTTTAATTCAGATAATATAATATATATATGTAATATGTACTACGTATAATATGTAATCAATATGAATAAATTAGAAAATATAAACAAAATATTCAATTTCCCAGGAAATTTTAAGAGAAAATTCTATAAAGACAAGTACTGTATTAACAGATTAAAAGAGAAAAATCATATGACTGTGTTATTACATAGAAAATAATAAAATAAAAAACACATACCTGGTAAGACTCTTAATAAACTAGAAGTAGAAACTTTCCTTAACCTGAAAATGGGAATCTAGGAGAAATTTTCCTTAACCTAAAAATGGGAATCTATTTTACATAATGATAAATTCTAGAAGCATCCCAATTGAAGATTAACACTTGTATACTAGTCAAAGTGGTATCTCAAGAAGAAAAGGTATACATATTTGTAAAAATGACCAAAAAATTGTCATTATTTGCAGATTTTTAAAACTGTCAAGCTAAAA